>JAQGBH010002415.1:0-24651 GCA_034698265.1 Sminthurinus aureus | reverse complement strand
AGCATGTCAAAATCTGTCGAATGGTGTAGGTTTCATTTAAATCCGCCACTAGTCACTGAAAAAGTTGCATTGTGAGTCTCAGAACTGAGAATGAAGAAGAGCAAGAAGAATGTGAATGTGAATGTGAAGAGGAAGGAGGAGGATCAGAAATCAGAAGGCGCAGCAAGTAGGAAGAGTGGAAAGTGGAAAAGTATCCAAGAATGTTCGAGTCGACACTGGATACTGGATACGGGTAGACTATAGACTATAGGCTATAGGCTATAGACTATAGACACTTGTGTATTATGCACATTTGACACTGTGAAAAAAAAGTTGTGCAAGTACGGGTTTCGGGTATCATCATTTTTATGTATTAAGCGAACAATTGACAATTGACAACGGAGTTGGGAGGATAATGGAGTAAAAATAGCCATGCCATGGCGACCAAATACCATACCAAATGAAATACTGTATAAAGTATAAAGTATACAGATTCATGTTGATGTTGTTTATTATTATATAGAACAAGTTGGTGCACCTATCTGTGTAGTGCTTTCACGATTCAAGAGTCAAGAGTTGAGGAATGTGAATCTTTATCCTTGTTATTTATCTCAAATCTCAAATCTCAATGCTCAATATTCTCAGTCACACAGATCAAGATCAAGATCAAGATACAGATATCAAATATTTAAAAACATTTCAAAGTTGGGAAGGGAATTGACGCAAGAGAATTGACCGAGACCTTAGACTTTAGACTGTAGACTTTAGATAAATGTAATGAAAAATGTGTCATTTATTGGTAAATGTGACTAATTTCTTCTAATTACTGACTCGGGAGAGTGAAGAAAAAAAGGGGGAAATCATTTCCGCCGAATCCCAATTCGAATTTATTTTCCAAGCTCTTGATCCGACGGTAGAATGTCTGTCTGTCGTGTGTAGACTGTCGACTGTAGATTGTAGATTGGAGATTGGAGTTGTGCACTCGCCATCCGTCATCCACCATCCTTGACTCAACTGTGAGCTGATGAAAGTGCAATGAAAATGAGAGCATATTGAAAAGTGAAAATTGGTTTGGTCCTCCGATCCATCAGTCCAATATCCTATCCAGCATCGAGTATCCAGTATTGAGCATCAAGCGTCGAGGAATGAAAGAATCCTTAAATGAATCTCCCACTCTCTCAGCTCTTCAACTTGTTATACCACACAGACTCCAGTGTAGACTGTATATTGTAGGCTCATTTATCTACACTCTACACTCTACACTCTGCATCCATGTGGACAAAATGTATCTGTTCATGTCGCTCTGGTTCGGGTTCCAGTCCAGTCTAGTCTAGTCTACTTTGGAGCAAGTGAAAAGGAGATAAAATGAAGGAAGAGAGGCAATCAACTTGAATAAGGAATCCTTGAAACATCTTCCATCCTCCGTCGTCAAACTGTCTTTTATCCCTCTCTCTTTCTCTCTCTCTGTCTCCAGTGAAACTTGACGAGAGAAAGGATCTGCAATCGAAAAAAAAACTTTTTGCCTCTTTTTTTCTAGATTCTAGATTCTGGATTCTGGATTCTGGATTCTAGATTCTAGACTTATTTCTTGTTGTATGTTGTATGGAGTTTGGAGTGCGGAGCAATCGTCATCGGAATACAACTGGGACTTATCCCGGGTGTACATGTATGTGTGGTGTGGTGTGGCAATAGGATGAAAAGTGAGACTGTGATGAGATTCTGGATTCCACATGACCATACGAAGGAGATGAGCAGGACTTGAGAACTTGAGGAGATTCTATAGTTCTATAGTGCTATAGTTTTATAGTTGAAATATGGAAGGAGAAAGAGAAGAGGCCGTATAACGGTATAAGAGAGGTGTAAAGAGATACAAAATAGAGATAAAAAATGGTATAGTGTAAATTGCAGTTGTATGAATTCACATCTGGAAATGTCCAATGTCGTTTATTTTGTTTTTTCCGTCAGTGTATGAGCTTTTGCACAATGTACATTGGCGGTGGACGGTGGACATTGATGGTTTTATGGACAGCGGAATTTATATGTTGTACATTCTGTTTGTATGTGGGTGTATGTATGTATGGAGATGGGAGAGATATCACGGATTGAGAAATGGGAATAGGAAAGGGAGAGGAGAAAAACCTAGATTCTAGATTCTAGATTCTACTTTCTAGTTGCGAGATGTTCCATTCCAGATTCTAGACTCTAGATTCTAGACTTTAGATTGGAGTCTTATTTACACTGATCAAGATCATGATCCCGAGGAGCTTCCTTGACATTTCTTCTCTATTTGACTCCTTCACATCCTTTGATTGTCAATCTGTCTTGTCCGACGTTCATGTTGGAAGTACAAAGTACAAAGTCCACAGACTCATCTCCATCCCATCTCCTCTTTACTCTCTACCACCACCGCCACACACCACACATACATATTTTTATGGATCCGATTCCTCCCCAATCAAACAAGCTCCGACTTTCATACGTATTTTTCTACTCGACACTCGACTCTCGACTCTCAACACTAGACACTAGACATTCGGCATTCGACACTGGACACTGGTCACTTGACATGAAAACTGGGATGATTTCCAACACTCCATTAAAAAATCTACTCGAGCTACTGAAACATGCAGTCAACTATTGAACTATTGGAAATTGGGTCAAACTTAGAACTTGGAACATGGAACTAGAAAAAAATGCACTTAAATGATGAAAACCTCTTTCTCTGGACTCTAGACTCTGAACTCTGAACTCGGGAAAATACCCTCTTTTTCAAGTTTATTTTATACTCGTGCTCCATTTTAAATTTTACAGTATTTTTTATGCATACGAAACATATATAAAAGGTACGAGGTAAAATGTGCTGTCATTTGACGGTTGACATTTGACAGTTTCGTCATCAATTCCCATTTGATTTAGTTGCCTAAAGAATCCTGCTGTGACATTTCTTGATTTTACTTCCGTTTCTCATTCATTCATGGGCTCATGGATTTATTACAGATTTTAAGATTTATACATTTCTACCTTTTCCCCACCTCCTCATCAAACTCATCAAACATGAGTGACCACCCACCTTGAAACATGATGCATCAAGCATGGAACATCAAAACATGAGCCATTTACCGTTCTATCTAAGCTCTTGGAATGAAATGGAGTGAAACGGAAATGGCTTATCCTTTTCTACATACATTTATTGCTCCTTGCTGTCAATCCTCAATCCTTTCTGCCGCTCTAACCTTTTTAAAGTTTTCGGGTACAAAAAGTATTGCTCATTCCTCATTGTATTTGTATCTGCGATTCCCAGTCCTTTCTACTTGATACTTGATACTTGATACTCGTTGAAAAAAGAGGAGAGTGAATGAATTCCACTTGGACAACTCTTCTGGAATCTAGAATATAGAGTTTCGAATCAAGAATCTAGAATCTAAAATCTAGAATCTAGAGTCTAGAGAGATCCGGATCTTCCTTCTCATTTCTTCCGTTCTGTTACGCTCTATTTTACAAAACTGATATATTTTTTTACGCCAACGTCGTTTTTCTCCTTTCTCCTTTTATACCCCGAGTCTATAACAAATAACAAAGTACAGAGCACAGAGTACAGAGTACAGAGGAGACAGAATACAAAAGAAATAGGAGGAAACCCCGAGTTTCAAGTTTGAATCTACAGGACAATCTACAATCTACAATCTACACTCTACGCTGGAGCTCAGGACTCAGGACTAGGAATTGATAAGCTACAGCCGGCAATCTATATATTTATATAAATACTTTCTATTTTCTACATTCTACATTCTACTCTACTCTAAGCTCCAGACTGCAGACACAACCGACACGGAGAGGAAAAAGTGCCCTCCGGAACTTTAGAATCTTCTTGTTGAAATCATTTTCCTTAGTTAGTTTCCATATCCATGCTGAAATTGATATTGATGTTGATGTCTTGAGAATCTATATCTTTTTATCATGTACAAACCTGTATATGTGTATTTTATATTGCATGTTTATAGTACATTTTATTGTACACGCTCTGTGTGTTGTGTGTCTGTGTTGAAATATTTTAAGTGGCATATGGATTTTTTGTCAGATTCAAGATTCACGATTGACTTTGACTTGTGGCTCAACTTTGGACTTTTAATTTTTGATTTGGATTTGAATTTGAATTTGGATTTTATTATCAAGTATCAAGTATCATGTAAAATTTGGGTGGTTTGAGCTGGGCGCTTGACTAAATTTCTTGATTAAATATTAAATATTACCTAGTAAAAATATCATGTAAAATATTCCATTTCCCTTCATCTATGAAAATGAAAAGTCGAAATTGAAACTGAAATTGGAATCAGGATTGAATTGGATTGGATTGGATTCAAGATTCAACTGTATGAAAAAACATGTAAAAAATCTTCAAGTTGGAAAAATATCCACAACTGTGTAGATAGTAGATAGTAAATATTTGTTGAAACGGAATGAGTTTTGAGTTTTCAATTTTTATCTATTTTTAATATTTAATCACAAAATTTATTAGGAATTGAAAAATCCGGCTACATTTACAAAATCGAATGTACAATGTACAATGTACAATTTTGGTTCGTAGACTGTGCACAAAAACTCGGAATCCGAAATCGGAAATCCGAAATGAAAATGATGACGAGTCAAAGAAATATCTAATATCTAATCTCTCAAATCTCAAACCTCAAAAACCAAACCAAACCAAAGTCACCTGAAGCAAAACTAAAAATTATTACTTGTTCAAAAAAGTTGTTTAATTTTCAGTCGGAAAATTCTTTTGTAAACAGTTGGAAGAGGAAGGTAAACAAAAACGGAAACGTGGGCAGTTTGGAGTTTAGAATTTGGAGTATGACCTTTTTCGTCCAAATTTAAGCCACCATTTTCCAGTCAATGCTAAATTTTCAATTTTCGTTTCAAACGAAAAATTTTCCAGAATTTACAATTCACAATCATGATTATTATTTATTTTGGTTGCTTGTTGATACTGAGTATCCCGATTCCTAAGAGTAAAAAATAATGAGCAAGGAGAAGAATGAAAAGGTCAGCTGCCTACTCACATTTGACATTTCTATCATCCATCTCGTATCGTCTACGGTCTACGATTTTTATCCTCGATTGTCCGTCTGTTTATTTAGGGATATTTCCCCAGATCCAATTTAATTTCCAGTTGTCCAAATCATTCAAAATAAAATAAATATTTGAGGAGCAGGATTTACAGAAAAAATGTACTGAAATATTTACGGCGTAAATGTTTTGTGTCATTTAACATTTAACATTCAACAGAATAAAACGGAGCAAGTTCCATGTAAATTGTAAATGATGAACTTTTTTCCAGTTTCTATGTAGTTTCCAGGTATCTCTGTAAAGGTCAAAGGTCAAAGGTCAAACGTCAAAATTGGCAGTTGGCATATGACAAGGAAGAATGAGAAAAAATGATTGTAAACAATGAACAAGTATTAAATAAAAGGCCAAACAATTCAAATTCTCTAATCAATCCTCTAATTTTAATATCATGAATCATGAATCATGAATCATGCTCCATTTCACTTGATTTCACAGAGAAGAAAAACCAAGAATCCAGAATCCAGAATCCAAAATCAATAATATGACATGTTAAATAAAATGCCTGTTTGAAATGATACTTTCACTTGAAATTTACCGAGTATTTTGTATTTTCTCCTCTGTAGGAAAATTACAAATCGGAATGTAAATATCAATATCAATATCAACCTTGCACCACCAACTCAACTCAACTCAACTCAACTCAACTGAAATGAAAAGGTTAATCATGTTGACATTTAAAAGAGCACGTTTCCCCTGCCGATATTTCATAACTCATAAATAACTCACACATGAAACTTGAAGCTTCAAGCGCTCCACCGCAAGCAAAAATTCACAATTCAGTGATTGAGCATTTGTTTTTCCTTTTGAATTAAATTGAGACGTGCAGTTTTAACACTGTAGACTGTAGACTGTAGACTGTAGATTGTAGATTGTAGATTGAACATTGAACACAAAACACACAAGTATTTTTACTTTTACACGCTCTTGTGAATTGTTCTTAATTCTCTATCTCATTTGTATTTTGTATTTTGTACTTTGTATTTTGCAGTGTTAATCGTAAATCGTAAATGGTAACTAGTTAAACAGTTTAATGGGGTTGAAATATTTAATTGAGAGTTGAGAGTTGAGAATCGGTGGTGAAACTTGATAGAATTTTTTTCTTGAACAAAAAGAGTAGCAATTGACAATGGAATAGAATTGAATGTAGAGTGTAGAGTGTAGAGTGTAGAGTGTAGAATGTAGAATGTAGAATGTAGAATGTGCAATGCAGATGAAATACAAAAACGAAAAGTAAAAGGAAATAAAAAAAAAAGTAAATAGCTTTTCATTTTCTTCAAGTTGAAAGTTGTTTGGAATCTCGAGACTCGAATCTCAAGTTTCAACTTTTGTAAATATTTTTATTCGTCATTGAGAAAACTCGTCGATTCATGACCATCATTTATTTTACAAGTTACAACTTTCAATTGACTTGAACCTTCTTTCTCATTTTCCTCATCCTCATCGTCGCAGTAGTTTCGAGGAGAGGAAGAAAAGTGAGTGAAAATGAGAAGAAGCGGACATCCAGCATCCAGCATCCAGCATCCAGTCAGACAATGACAGAACAAATGAACAGTCCACTTGTACTTGTTTTTCATTGTCCTCAATCCTCAATCCTCAAACTCTCCTCCAACTTTCACCACTTTACTCTACTCTTCCTTCTTTTCTGTGTCTGGTTCAGTCGTATACTTTTTTCAATTGGTCTGGCTCGAGTTCCGAGTTTGGAATTTGGAGTTTGGAGTTTTTCGAGTTCCGAGTTTGGCTCTTTTAAATAAACTAGGTAAAACTTTTTTTTGTCCATCCATCTTGATCCAAAGTCGTGGTTTGTTGGTAGTAAAAACTCCCAAGTAGACTCACATAAGTGAACTTTTACACAGGCGACAGGCGACAGAAGAAACAACATAGGCGATAGACTATAGACGAGGAATAGAAAATGGACAAAGATACAGATATAAAATGGGTTTAAACGTCTAATTTCCTCTCGTTCCCTGTTCTCTATTTTCTCTTCTCATCACTCGACTGGAGGTTTTGGACTTTGGTTTCATCGCCAGATCCAAGATATATGTACAATGTACAATGTACAATGTACAATGTACATTATACATTATGCAGTACGTATTAACTCAAGCTTCTCTTCTCTTCTCAATTCAACTCGACTCATTCCGTCCGTTTTTGGTTTTGGGCCCAAAAGATTTTTGTCCTTTTCCATTCTTCTCCTTTTATTTCTCTGCAACTCCCTTTTCTTCCCCTTTATTAGCAGCAGCAGTAGAAGTAGAAGTAGCAGTAGCACTTGTATTGTTAGTCTGTATCATACATGTGAAAATTGGAGGCATGTGTGTGCCAAAATTCCAAGTTCCAAGTTCCAAGTTTCAAGTCTATTGAGTCCAGATTCAGTATTCAGTGCCCAATGTCTAGTATCTAGTGACTAGTTCTCTAGTTCAATTGACTGGTGGTTGGTGGCTGGTGAGTGGAACTGATAGATTAACTCGTAGCTCCTTCCTCGTAGCTCATGGATACCATTTCAATTCCCAACTCCCAACTTGGCAACACACACAAACACGAATTTACACAACACATCAGATTGTTGAATGTTCAATGCTGAATTTTGGAAAAAAATTCATAGTTGGTCTATTTTACGTTTTGCGGTGCCAGAAAACCCCCATTTTATCTACGTTATCTACGTAGGTCCAGTTTGTCGCAAGTGGAAGAAAGGAAAGTCAAAACCACAAGTCATACACGTGATTCGTTATACGTGATACACAATGCACAATACAAAATGTGTGGAGGACAAAATAATATTTTTTCGTCTGTCCTCATTAACCTTTTCCTTCCAATTATAAAAATATTCTTGACACTGGTGTCGAGTGTCGAGTTTGGAGTCTTATTATAAAATTCTTGATTCGTCTATGTGTACTACAAAATTCAAAAGGCGGGAATAATATTTTATAATTTTTCCTCCAATTTTTTCCATAAATTCTAGAATCTCGAATCTAGAATCTAGATAATAATTATAAAATATTGTACAAACTAGAACAGTTCTAGAATCTAGAATGTTTCACCTGATGTGACAATCACTGTACGTTGTACGTGTATGTAATGAATGTTGGTGTAAATTTAAATGGGAATGGGATCCAGGTTCCAGATTCCAGATTCTAGATTCTAGATTCTAGATTTGGCTGGAAACGGGAGACATAATAATCATCACAAAACAAAAACTTAGAGCAAGATTGCATTTCGATTGTAGAATGTAGAATGTAGATATTATGGAGTATGGAGTATGGAGTTTTTGCCAGGAAACTTTTCCAAAAGTTACAGCATCTCTTTCTCTCTTTCTCTCTTTCTCTGTCTCTTGCTCCTTTTAATTTGAATTTTGAACAGTGGAGACAAAAAAGAGGATAGCGAGCAGAGAAGGAAGAAGTCAAAGGAGTCGGTGTCTTTTCCTTAGAACAAAAGTGAGATGGCTGAGAACTGAGAAATAAGAATAGAAAATACATGGAGGAAAAATAGCCAAGTAAAACTCCATAAATCTGACGTTCCTTTTCTTTCCATTTCCACTTCTATTCTCTGGCTTCTGGCTACCTCCGTTTCCATTTCTATTTCGGTTTTCAGTTCTGCTCCTGCTTTCACTTTTGTTCTTCTGGTGAAGCTACCTCTGGATTCTGGATTCTGGATTCTGAATAGAATGTAGAAATGAGAATCACTGCTTTGACTATCTGTATTTTGTTCTCATGTCTAGTGTCTAGTGTCTAGTGTCCGCTATTCTGTATTGAATTAGAATTTGAATTAGAATTTGAAATATGTGCCTTCTTTCCGCTATTGTGTTGGCTAGTGGAAATATAGTGAGTATTGTACATATTTTATGAATAGAGTATACAGTATACAGGGGCGGGCATCAGGTCGTTTACCAATTCAAAAACTTTACTTTTACTTTCCCTTTCCCTTTTGATTACTTTCACTCCCTTTGCTCAATCTTGCCCCTTCTCCAGTTTCCAGTTTCCAGTTTCCATTCTCTTTATTCTCTACCGTCTGCTCTACATAAACTACACAAAGTTACGGAGGCTAAGTAAACTATTCAATGTATTTGGTGGGAAGATTGATTCACAATTCACAATATGTGAATCAAACCCCGATTTTGTACAGTACATTTTACATGTTACATGTGCATTTAGTATTTACATGGGTAGGCGGTAGACATTAGGCTCCACTGCATCTGTCTCATCTGATATTCCGCAATCAGTTTAATTCCATAGAGTTTATCATCCTCTCTCTATTTACTCATTCCCTCTATTTTCTATGCTCTTCACCGTCCACTATACTCTATACACTATAGATTGTACATTGTACATTGTACATTACAAATGGAAACGCAGATCCGTAAAATACGTAAACCGTCCTCTCCAAACTCCAAACTTGTAGCTACAACATGAAACATAAAGTCGCTTGAAATTAGGAATAGTTGATAGTTGATAGTTGATTTATCTAGTGAGTTATAAAAAGTTGGAGAAAAGTTTTACACCATCGATACAACTTGTAACTTGATATTTCCCTTAAATTTACCAGTCTCCTAGATCCCAGACCTCACACTGATTTTAAGATTGTAGCTCAAAGCTCAAGCTCGAGCTCGAGATTTGAAATTGAAAAAGCTGGATGCTCAATGCTCAATGATAAATATTCAAAATGATTATTCATTATTTCTATTTCATTTGGCACTTTGACGATGAATCATGAATTTTGAATTTTGAATTATAATAACGATATTCCAATAAATTGTTGATGCACATTGACCATGTGATGTCTAGCTGCTAGTTAAAAGAAATGAGCGAATTTTCCACCATTCACTGTATTCTGTATTCCGTATTGTATTCGTAGCTTTGAATTTTGAGCATAAACCATAAGTCAAAATTCAAAGAAGCATGAGGCATCAGCTAATTAATAATTAATTCTTTGTAACATTTAATGCCCAAACTCAAAACTCAAAACTCAAATTTCAAATCTCAAACTACAGTCTTCAGGCAAGAGACAAGAGACGGGAGGAAAGAAATAGTTTGAAAAATTCATTAGAGCCAGAATTACAAGTTGCAAGTTCCAAGTCGATATATAAAGTCTGCTGTTGCTGTTGATGTTGATGTTAGATCTCTCTGCTGCGGACTTTGGACTTTGGAGTTTGGAGTTTGGAGTTTGGAGTAGACTGAGGTGGAAAATAGAAAATGAAGATTGTGTAAAGTTAGTGGAATAAAGTTAAAGTAGATGGTAAATTTTCCACATTGTGTATTATTACTTGTACAACTACAAGTACAAGTTGTACATCAACTTCAAAGGAACAACAAGTTCTTTGTGAAACTTTACCCTTTGTGAACATCACAAAGACCAAAGACAAAATACAAAATACAAAATACATGGATATTCATGTAGTACAAAGTGAAAAGTCCTCGTGTACACTTTTTACGCCTTATGTACTTCTATAATATTATGTTCACTCTGTTTCTGTGCACGGTGCAGGTAGAATGTAGAATGTACCTTGTAAATTTCTAGTTGTACATATCAAGTCGAGTATTTTACATAACTTTGCCTCTTTCTCTATAGAACATTTGCAACATAATTTTGGTAGATGGAATCAAAAGAAGACATCATCACCATCACCATTATCGTCATCGTCATCAGATCAGGTATCAAGTATCAAGTATAATGCATAATGTATAATGTAAATGATGCACTTTACTCCATTTTGATTCACATGAAACGACAGATGTGTTTTCGTGTAAAACAACGTGCTATGTGTTTTCCCACGTTCTACAAATACTCCTCCTCACTCTTTCCACTTTTCAGTTTCCAGTTTCCAGCTACTTGATACTTGATAAATTTGGCATTTACATAAATCCAAATTCCAAATGAATTGAATAATACATGTAACTCCATCATAACTCATAATTCATAACTTGCATGCCTAAAAGTGTCTAATGTTATCAATAATAATTAATGTTGCGTATTTTGTACAAGAAATACCGAGGAGTTGAAAATGGTGTGGATTTTTCCTTTTATTTTCCCGCTTGCTGAATTACGAGCAATGTGTTGGTGTGTTGATGAAAGATCAAAAGGTATGTGACAAAGGGACAGAGTTTGAAATTCAAAGGCTTTTGTCACCTCATTCGCCTACATTCGTCTACAGTCTACAGTCTACAGGTTACAAATTACAAGAGTGTAGAGTGTAGAGTGAAGAAGAATGCCTGTATACTGCCAACCTTCAACTGTACGTTGTACGTTGTACGTGGACAAGTGGATATGCACTGTCCCACACATGTTCTCGCTCGCCCTTTGTACAATTCCGAATGCCGGATGCTGCATGTCGCATGTTGGATGTAGAATGCAGAATGTAGAACCAAGAGTAAATTGGAATCATGTGAAATGCATAATATTTACATTATACATTCTACCTTTAGATCACAGATCACAGATCACAGATTAGAGATCACCTGCTCTTTCCATTCAATTGTGTCGAGTGTCGAGTGTATACCGGAGAAATTGAAAGCAAGGGACTGGAACAACAACACTGTACATATAGATACATTACGAGGTCGCTCAATTAATTTTAAGAACCACGGAATATTTTTTACCGCAAAAGAGTTAGAAAAGAGTTTGTTTATGTTTCTCAATGTACTCATCACATTGTACAATACACTGCAGCCAACGCCAACGGTATTCTAATGCTTGGATACCGTCCGTAAAAAATTGTTGTTCTTTTGATTTAAAAAATCGTGTGACTGCTGACTTATTTTCCTTTTCACTTGGAAATCTCCTTCCCTTGAGAGCCTTTTTCAAATCTGGACACAGGAAGCACAAGTACAAGTTAGGCCAAGAAAAATACCTGAATGCAGAATTTAATCATCGTCAGGTTTATTAAGAAAAGCCAGTGAAAGTTTTGAGTTTTGATTGGTAGTGTTTAAAACCTGAGAAAAATGTCATGTCAATTTTTAAATTTCTAGTTCTTGCCACTGCATACATGCAATATCTTCAAAGTCATAGCGTACAAATGGTATGCTTGTCTTGTCTTCTACGACATAAGACTAATTCATAAAACCTACCCCTTAACATAGAAAAACGAAGCCAAAATCATAATTAAGGTCTTTCATGTATCTTGTTTTGAAAACTAAGTTTTCCCAGGTTGTTCTTTATGTAAGAACTTGGCATGAGGGCATGTAATAGAGCTTAGTCACAACTTACGATTAGTGCACTATTATAAATTTTCTACTGTAGGTTCTTGGCTAAAACTAAAAAACTCTTTATGAAAAACTTGACAAAATTTGGAATGTCACTCGGGTGAAAAAATTCAAGAGGCTCTCATTTACAATTCCAAAATCGCCATGTCATAATATCTTGTACGGGACACTGTTCACTGTTCAGCCATACTTTCTCACATACTTAAACCTCAGCGCTGTATCTCTTTGTACGCCAGAAATATTTCGTGTTCTTAAAATTTATTGAGTAACCTCGTATTATGTTTTATGTTTTATGTTAGACTATAGACTACGGTACCTTATAAAATAGCAACTACTGATAGCTGATAGCATCACGATAAAGGAATCAAAAGGGATTGGCAGACAGAAGAAACTCGTTGTCCTTTTTATTTTCCTTTTCCCGCTGAATTAAATTACAGTGGAAAAAATAGAAGGGAGAGGAGCAGAAGAAGAAGACGAATTGCAGGAATACATCAAGTATCTACAAAGAACAACAAAGAATAGAGTCCAGAGGATGGTGAAATGTGTACAGTGTACACTGTATACTGTATACAACACACTGTAGATTGTACATTGTACATTGTGCATGCTTTGGAATTGATGGCAGTAGATCAAATTGTGAGAAACTGTTTATTTTTTCTCCTCCCGAAGTGAACTGCAAAGAGGTGACTTTGACTATTGACTATACCTTGTACATTGTACATTGTACGTGGTATATAGTATATAGTGCAAACAGTAAGATAGAGATACAAATATATAGATAGGAGAAGCTACTACATGACTACAGGGAAGGGAAAAAACAGAAGAAAAAATCGTTTTATCTATTTGATTGCGCCGACACATTGTTTGGAAAGATCTTGTTCTAGATTCTAGATTCTAGCTGCTGGAGGAAAAACTAAACCAACTTCACAACTCACAAGACATGGAAAATGGAACGAGAAGAAGAAAAGGCGAAAAAGGGCAGAATGACAACTTTCATTCCTCCACAACCTAAAATCTACAGTCTAGAGTCTACAGTCTACAGCGCAACAATCTTGAGTCTTGAATCTTGAGTCTGGTACATCTGAAGCCGACTCTGACTCTGAAATTTCTCCTGTTTTACTGTTTTATATCTTGTATCTTGTAACACTATCAACGCTCAATGCTCAATGCTCCAGTCTCAAACCCCTTGGAAAAAGAATAAAAAGAAAAGGACAAAAAAGGAGGGAAATATTCCTAGATATAATGTTGCACTGGAAGAGATTTTTTTTTCTCTTTATTTTTCAAATGCCATTGACACATGACCATACTGACGTCATCAAGTGTACACTACAGACTACACGCTACATTTTTTACTACTGCTGTTCCTGTTTCCTCCTCCATCAGCTACAGATCCAGATCTAGACCAAGATGTGTCCTAAATATTACACACAACATGAAATCTACAATGGACTACATACTAAGTACTAAAGATAGGGTACATTTGAAACCCACCCATTTCAAATTCCAAATTCCAAATTATATTCACGATCTCGGATCTAGGATCTGCGATCTATGATCTATGGACCAGTTCCAAGAAAAAGGGTTCAAATTTATATCCTGTATCTCCCATCTTGCATAATATTAAGTTTTCATCTTTATCCTCATTCCGATTCTGATTCTGCATCTGACTTTCTACTTTCTACTACAATATTTTCACTCCATGTCATTTGAAGATCAAGATGAAGATCAAGAGGAAGAAATGGGTTTGCAAAGTATCTGCAGGAAAAAGTACAAGTGCCAAAATACATATTATGCAAAATGTATGACATGGTTCCATGTAAAATATATAAAATATACGAAGATACGAATGTAAGAAATAAGAAATAACAGAACCAGAAGCAGACTGCAGAAAACAGAAGCATTTCTAGTTTCTAGCTGATTCTTGATCTTGATCTGTGATTTTGAACGGATTTTTTACGATATCTTTTTCCATTTCCCAGCTCCAGCTCCAGCTTCAGCTCCAGTTCTATAGTTTGAAGCTGGCTAATCCAATATCCAATTTTCCAATCTTCCAATCTTCCAATTTTTACTCATTCACCATTCGCCCTGCTGCACCAGTCTGAAACTGAATCATACGTTCCTGTGTTGTGTTTTGAACAATGCATATTGGTAATTTTCTGTAATGTATAAAATCTCTGCATAAATACATCTATACATTTTTGATTTTGACTTTGTCATTTTGGATCAAGTGTTCTCTAGTCTCTGTTTTCTAGTCTCTGGACTCTGAATTCTGGATGTGAATGTTGAATTGGACTCCATTAAGATACATTGTACTGTATATTGCGACACTGCCACTTTTCCAAATTTTATCATGGGCTTTTTCTTTTTTCCTCATTTCTGGAAATTGGAAATGATAGGAAATGTCATATCATTCCTGTTGTATGTTATTTTATTATGCTTCAGCTTCATTTCACATCTTTTTGTGACCACAATTTCATGAATATATTCTAACCATCACATGCATCAATACATATATCATCACACATTACTATAGTAGTTGATTGCGGCATATCACATATTGCATACATTTGTTTATACATATATGTATATTACAAAATTTAGAATTGATATAGCTGAATAACATACAATATATGTAGACTGTAGACTGGAGACCGAGAATATAGAAATGTCCTCTTTGTTCTTTGAATCACCCTCACAAATTGTGCTTGGTTTCATGAACTTTGATTTGAAATTTGGAATGGATTGGAGAGACGGGAGACACTATGTATGTTACAGAGGGGGGAAAGTGGGAGAAAGTGGAGAAAGTAAATAATATTTTATTTACACAGTGATCTAGTTATCAATGGATATTCTGCACTTGGTATTCCAGACTCCAGACTCAGTATTCAGTACTGAATAGTGAATACGCAATACTCAATACACAATGCATCTGTATCTATTTATTTACAGTCACTATTAAAACTCCTACTCATTTCATGTTTCATTTCGTTTCTTTTCCTGGTGTGGATTTTAGTTTCTGGACTCTAGATTCTAGATTCTAGATTCTAGGTTCTAGATAGAAGAATATATCTACGGCTTTTCAGTAACTGAAGGATGGTTCAAATGGTGATGATGCATTTTCCTTTATTCTTTCAAATTTTGCATGACTGTCAATTGTCAACACTGTCCTCCAGACTCTAGATAATATCAATGCATATTCGTTCCAAATCCTTACTCCACATTCCACATTGTACATTGTACATTCAATTGCATGTAAAATGTATTTCTGTTTTCTGTGGATACAGCTTTTGGCAGACGGTGAAAGTAGAAACTGTGTACATGATGTGGGTATTCTATTCTATTCTATATTATTGTACACAGTTTGCTGTTTAGTTGTGTTAGTATAGAGTATAGAGTATATAGTATAGGTGATATGGATGTAGACCCTAGATTTTAGATTTTAGATGCTAGATGCTTGATGCACTAGATGATTTGAGTCAGTAGGAGGAAGCTGAAGCAGTCCAATATACTCAGTATACTCATGTATTATTATTTCTGTTCCACTTGGTAAATAGACTATGGAAATTTGAAATGTGTGTGGTGTGTGGTGGGTGATGAGGAGGGTGGATGTACTCTTTCCTCTTATAGTATGCAGTTACATTATGTGCGGAAAGTACTCTGGAAACTAGAGAATTTGCATGGATGATATGTCCTGATGTCCTCTCTCTCTCTCTCTCGGAATGATATCCACCAGGACCATGTACATTACAGGATGAAGATGGGGATGAGGATGAGTAGGAGCTGAAATTGTTCGAGACAAGGAGAAAATGTAGAGACATTAAAGTAATGACGAGAGCCAGTCATCTATGCATTACATGAAGAAGAGGAGAAAGGAGAGAGCATGTGTGTGTGTGGTGTGGTGTGTCTTCTTTGTGGACATAGTTACACAGATACACCATTTACCATTTACTTGTGTGGTGTACATATTTTGATCAGTTGCATGGTTGCCGGTTGCCGGAAAAAGTAGTCGGTTGACAGGGACAAGTGGAGAATCATCTAGGAATGAATAGAAAATCCTGAAAATGTTCAGAGTAATCGACCACGAAATCTCTATTTACGTTGGAGAAAGTACCAAGTGCTACGTAAGTGTAGAATGTAGAGTGTAGAATGTAGAGAGTAGACACTCCACACACACGTTGTACAATAGACACTAGACACTAGATACTAGACACATATAATCTATAATGTACTTTTAGTATCATAGATACATTTTATACTATATAGCATTCACTGAAAACTGGATACTGTGTACTTTATAGTGGACCATAGCACTGTATAATATGTACAATGTACAGTGCACACTGTACAGTGTACACTGTACAGTGTACACTGTACAGTGTGCAGCACTTTTCATCTATATTATATTTTACAAAGTTGAAAATCTTTACCTCATTTTACTAGGGTACTAGAGACACGTAAGTACCCTCTTCTCCCACTATTATTGTAACCCACATGCTCACATAACTAAATACACAAGCTGAAAAAAGAACGACTTTGTACTTTATACTTTGTAGGCACTAGAAACTAGAAACTAGAGACTAGACACTAGACACTTGGTACATATTACAAGAACCAGTCACTTTCCGTCATGAGTCATGAACAAGTGTCTACCTACCATCAACAATCTCCAATCTACAACATCTTCAAGCTTCAAAGCATCAAGTCATGGATCCCTACTCTTCTCTCTCTCTCTTTGTGTCATCTACCAGTTTTCTACTTGTAGTCACACACTTATATTATTTCTCTGTAGAAAATACTTCACATGTAACATGTAACACTTAATACTGTGTGTATTATGTATAGTGTGTGGTCTATTCATCGTCATCATCTGTTTTAGTTAGCACTTTCTATTAGCTATAAAAATAAAAATATGTTTTGTGCATATATACACCTAATGCATACTTGAGTCAAATAATCAACAACCAACAATATCATCAAAATGAGTTTGTCAAGTCTCAAGACTTCATTGGCAAAAAGTATGTTCTTTCCGCACATTCTTACATTCAGAAAACTCAAAAAAAAACACAAAAGTAATAGTCCTTATGTAGAAAAAAAGTTCAACCAAGAATATGATAAACACATTTATTTATTATTTATACAAAGAATGAATAAATAAATAAATGTGGATATGCGGGTTTTAGTACGTCTAAGGATGCATGTAGACCTTTTGCATAATATTATATTATTTTATATATAATTATACTGAATATTACGTGGAATGAGGGATGAGTGAGGTGTGGAGAATATATTGTAAATACACTGTACAAATGGATACATCAGCTGTACATTGTACATTGTCCATTTAGCATCTAATATTCCATTAAATTTTACATTATGTAAATGGATCGGAGAAAAGTATGTTTTTCAGGGTTAATTCATGTGTGTGTATACTGTGTATATGATACTCGGTTCCCGCAAGCTATTTACGATTACGATTAATAGAACACTTATGTATATGTATACATTATAATATTACATGTATGCGCTTTTAGTACTCAAAAGGAGTGAAAGCTCGCTTTCTCTTTTCCTCTCTCTCTCTCTCTTATAAGAAGACTTTAGTGTAGCAATCATCCTCCCTCAGTTCTTCTTCAATACAATATTATGAGATGGAGAATGGAGATGAAAAGCTCAGTGTCAGCTCATTTTCATGCTCCGATTCATCTACTAGTATTTCTACTCTTCGTCCCTTTTACATCAAACTTACTTACATGTACTTGCATCCACTTAGGAAATTCACGTGTTATATATATACGAATATTATGCTATAAGTAAAATCAAAGTACATAGTACGTAATAATAAGATACAAAGAACAAAAATCAGAGCCTGATATGTACATGTAGTAGGCCGTATTGTGGATTTCTGAAAAATTGAACCCAATAACTGGATGCTGGATGGAACTGCAAACTATAAAATATATCTAATTTAATGTAAATGGTAGGGGATGTAAGATGTACATTTTTTTTCAAATATTTCACATTTCACACAGCCACAGGATATAGGATTGTACTGAAAATGGAACCAAACATTTTCAATTTATTACTGTATCACTTATTATTATACAGAGGAAAAAAATTCAAAATTCAAATGGTAAAACAAAGAGATTATTATTATACTGTTTAATGTATAATATAAATGTTGTAATAACATGATTGTGATGAGAATCATTAGAAGAATGAGGAAACATAGTATCATAATAATATTATTGTTATAAAAATACATTTGATGAGAGGAAAAACAGGCTGTATAGTTTGTTACATTATTCATTTTATTTTAATTAAAGTAACAATAATATCTTCCATTAATATTATTACTACAATAATTATTATTATTTTTTCCTTTTTGTTGATGCCTTTTTCATTCCGGAAACTAATTCTGTTGTATAATAATATATATAATATAATATATATAATCTTTCACTCTTTTCATGTCTTTATCGACAGTACATATATATATTATATAGTACTTTGTAGTAATATTATCTATTATTATAGTATAATTTTTTGGATGTGACCCAAAGTGTAGTAAAATTACAATAATCCACACATCATAATATATTGTATGTACTTGCATGTACTTACTTACTACTGTATGTTCATGCATGAAATGTATACATCTACATTTATTTATATGTATATTGTGTACTACAATGACGATATAATGTAATAATGTAACGTAACGTATCGTACAAACTAAAATATAACATGTGTGTGTGTGTGTGTGTGTGTAAAATATTACACTATTATTATTATTGTTGTTGTTGTAATCACGATTCATTATAATATAATATATTATAATGCATAACTAATCATAATTTAATATTATAGTAATAACAATATTACACACATTTCGATCGAATAAAAATCACGAGTAAATTAAGTTCTTGTACAGTTCATTGTTATATTATTATATTATATTTTTTGTAATTTTTAGCTGTAGTAGTAGTAGTACAAGTAGGAGTACAACAATAATAATATTCTTATACAAATGTTTTGCAGTAAAAACTTTTCATGGTTTGTTTTTCATCTGCTTCTTGTTTTTAGTTAGACTATGGATATTTGACGTTTTTCTTCTTTCTTTTTTTGATAAACTATAAATATATAGTGCTTTAATTTATGATAAAGATTACCATTTATATTATGTTTTATGTTATATCATAATGATTTTCTTTTCCTTCCATGAATTTTTTTTCGCTTACTGCTTTTTTATCATTACAATTTAAACCCAAAAAAATCATCTCTAATAAATTAACAATGTAATATGTAACCAATAAATTTGAAATTCAGTACATATAATATACATAATATATAACAGCTTACATAATGGATTTATGCAGCAATGTTTCCTCTAATAATAATAATTATGATTATTATTAATTATTAATAGTTTACAGATTTTTTGGATTTGTTTATTTGTTTTTTTTTCAATAAATTGCGATAATCTTTAATTAACATAAGGAGTACAGGAGTCAGTCGTCATAAGAGTTAATCTGTTTAAAGGATACATAAAAACAAGAAGAAAATAAAGGTTAATTATTTTTTGTTTTGTAAATTAAAAATCAAATTAAAAATTACAAATGCATTATTATTACGGTATGCTTTTTACATACAATGTGATACGCTTTATATTATGCAACGAAAAATATGAGTTTATTTTTACAAACCTGAACTCAGAAGAAAATTTGCCGCAAGAGTTTCATTTTTTTCACACGCAAAGTAAGCCTGAACTACTAGATGTTCGGGGAATCCCAAAGATTTCAGCTGTTATAAAGACATTAAAAATTAAAAATACATAATTTTAGTATTTTATTTGACATTATATGTAACATAATAATAATATTATACAATAAATCAACTTGTTCTTGGATATAGAGTAAGGAAATCCTATACAGAGCAAAACAAGCAATTATTATTACACTTACCCGTTCAATGGCTTCTCTATCTTGAGGAGTGACTTGGATTTGGAAACCTCCAGCTCCACCCTCTCTAACTGCACCGGATTCACCGGTTGGTGCTCCGTCTTCATTAAGCAATCGAACAAATTCTTCCTAAAAATGGAAATACATAAAATAAGTACTTTTAGAATAATAATGTATCGTGAGAATGTATTTACTTGAGTGATTTAAAAATCAATTAATGCATGTAAAGTGTAAGTAAAGGGTTCATCTAGAATTCAACTAATATATTTTAGACACTGTAACATACCTGATTTTCTGAAATGACCTGAAGGAGGGTTGGATTAGTTTGTCCGATTTGCTGCAAAAGTGCATTTAGTAGTTGAGGATTTTCACGAACAACAGCTCTCATTTGCTCAAATTGTGGTTGGGATCGAAGGAATCCAAGAGGATCCGCAGCTTCAGAAGGATCATTTGATGATACACTACCAGTTGATGCCACAGGATCAACTGCAATTCCCTCCTGAAGTATGTATGCATAATAAAAATTGTTTTAAAATATAATTTCTATCATGTATTTTATTTAAATGTAGATTATATAATAATAATATATTATTATTATTTCATTTTTACACTTTATACAAACAAACTATAATAATATATTATGCTATACAGAAAACTTGAAATATGTGTTGTCATACCTGAGCAAACTCTGGAGGAATTCCATTGAGCAAATATTCTACAGCTCTCTCTGGATTGTTAAAAGCTGTATTTAATATTACATTGTAAACAAACAAAATAATAATATAGTTTTAAGCATAAAACATGCATTGAAGTCATTCCTGATTATTTTTGATTACAATAATATCATAGGTATTCTTTATAAAAGTATAAATGCACTCGTAAGTAATTTATAAAATATATATATATACTACGTCATCAACAAATTATTGAGTAAAATTATAATAATATTATTATAAATAAAACTTACAAGCCCTAAGAGCCTGTTCAACTGCTGGACGCTCATAACCCATGGCCATTATTGATTCTACAGTTTTATCAAATTCGGATCCTTGGAGAATAACAGACTCGACAGCAGGTCCACCACTACGTAACACACCATGAAAAGTACAAAGTAATTATTATCATCATCATTAATTAATATTATGAATACTGACAAATTTATTTCATTTTTAATATATAATTTATACGTCCCCATAATATTATTATGTAAAAGTTTACCTAGCAGCAGCAGGAGGAGGATTGGCATTATCAGAAACCGGAGTTGTTGTTGCTGGAGGAGGCGGAGCAGGGGTAGGGGTCGTGGTGGTTGTTGTTGTTGGTGCTGGTGGTGGTGCTGAAGTAGTAGTAGAAGGTGCTTTGGGTTTGGAAACCATTACTACAATGAATTTCTTTTCATCAATTTGATATTCTGAAAGTTCCTTATCATCTGATAAAATCTTGCCCGAATAAATCAATTTTTGACCATTTGATGGATATTCTGATCCTTTTAAGGCCTCAATTTCTTCTTTCAGATTCTTAACCTGTTTGGAAATGTAAAAGAAACATACATAATACATAAAATTATATTACATAACCAAAATAAAAATTCATCGGATATTATAATATTATGTAGGTATGTTTTCCCATCAGTTGACGGGCGTTATTGCTTGTATTACATATATAACCATTTATTTGTTCATTCCTCTATAATATTCATTACATTATGTATACTATACACTATTAATACAAGAACTGGTATTATGAACGTGTATACATAGTAGTAGTAGACACTGAATGTTTATATTAAAAAAAAGGAGAAGAGTAATACACACATTTATATGAATGCCGCCTAATGAAATAAAATGACGAAGCTACAACTTGTTTATCTTATACATTCTATATTCTATACCGAATAAGTAAAACTATCATAAATACTTAATAATATTATGTTATACACATTATTCACATACTATGATTATGATAAATATCAAATATGTCTAAAATATACTATGAATCTCGATATAAAAACACGATCTGCGGCACTTTTATTGAGCTTCCAAAACAAATATTATCATAAAATTGTGTCATACTTTTATTGTCTACAAAACCAATAAAATCTTCCACTTTTTCGAAATGTTCTTTCATTTCTGTTTCTTAATGTTCTTTCATTTCTGTTTCTTAATGTTGAACTTTTTGTATGATAATAATATATTATAATATAGTTCTTGAAGTACTTTAATAGTATCTATCATTATTTACTCATGAAGTAGCATAGCTTTCATTGATTATACCTATAATATATTGAAAATACTATCTGAGATGTTAGACAATTAAAATATTGAGTATATATTCAAAAACACAAACTTATAACATTGTATAACAACAATAATTAAAATAGATGGCTAATAAACATGATAATACATGTGTGTACACGTAATTTTTTGTTGTTCTTTTGAGCTCATTTAAAACACAGGATCATAATTCACTTGGATTTACCATTTAAAATGTCCATATCATAATAATCAGCACAGAAATTGGAAAACGCCGATTGTAAAATAAGTATTATATAACAAAATAATTCATTAATTATTATGTATTATTACCGTTTTTTCCGGTTCGATGTCAATGACGAATGTTTGCTGTTGCAGATTTTTAAGTGTGATTTTCATTTTGATAGCTAATTCTTTTTAACTCAGCTAAAGTCAAAAAAAAAAAACACGAATGAAATTTTAATTGTGTGTATATAATAAAATATTATATAAAACGGAACCAAAATGTTTAAACGGTTTTTTAATTTCCTTTACTATAAAGACTTTAAATTATACACCGGAAAAAATGCACTACTAACCTTAATATAGTGCTAGAATTATTCCTTTAGTAAACAGTTAACTTTGATGAGGTTTTTAATTATAATTTAGTTTTATTGATTTAATTATGTATGTACAATTCCAGTGATAAAAATATTATACACCTGAATGAATGACAGGCTAATAATATGAAATAAAAATACTCTCTATTAGAATAAAAAAGCATACGATGAATTTGTTTTGGTGTCTTCAAATTAAGTGTGATTATTATTTTTTGTAAACTTGCTAATGATTCTAATTAATTTTTATATAATAGTATTTAATTTTATGATAGAATGATGATGACGATGCGAATTTTTCCAACTCTACTTAAAAAAGTATAATGTAATGTAAAGGTCACAAAACAACTTTAAACTTGATTGAGGTTTCACATGAAGCCAGCTTTTTTCAATTTTCACACATTCTTCAAATTTTGCCTCGAACGCTCGTACGTTTTCTATTATGCCATCTGCTGCTATAGCCTATCGGTGAAGATATAGTGTGTGCTATATGGACCTATTCATTTTATATTCAATCATCAAAATTTCATAAAATTCTATAATTAATTTCACTTATTTCTAAATATTTGTAGTTTTAAAAGTAAAATTATTACTACAGCAGTTTTAATAACAGATATATGTAAATGGTTAAATAATAAATAATAAACAAAAAGATGCAAAAATACTATAAAATATTATTATGCAGTCATCAATGAAAAAAAGTATGCATGTGTACGCATTTAAAATGCAGTACACGTAAATATAATATAATATTTTTTATATAAATTTTTTTTGGATAACAATCGACGCTTTTTTTTATTTTTTTAATATTTATTTTTTTTAAAAGTCCAGCAAGGAACAAGTCCGTACAACGTTGTTTTATTATCTTATGTAAAAAAAAGAAAAATATACAGCAGAGTTAAAATGTTAAAATGATGTTTGGTATAACATAGAACACAGCTGCTTTCCTTTTCGGTATAATGATCGTCGTATAGATTTTGCTCCTCTTATTTGGCCTTTCCAGCGAGGATGATACCATCATACTATAATTATAATAATACAAGAAAAAAAGAAGAAAATTTCATTTAAATTTAAAATCATTGACAAACATTCATTTACTGTCACAACACATATTATTATTTCATGTATATTTTAAATATTATGACTACTACTACTAAAATGAATGAATACTACAAAAAAAAGGGGGAATAGTCGTATTATTATAGTTTCCTTCATTTTAATGTCATTGTAGTATTACTATAAAACTCTTTAAAATATACACAAACTATATATGTATTTGTACTTTGCACTAGTATCACTTCCAGGACAAACATGTGGATGTGAGTTGCAATGGCAAAGTTTTACTATTGCACTGTAATTTTTATAATTACTAGCAGCTCAAATCAATTGATTGATTATGATCAAACTGCATGCCGAAAGTGCTTTGTTCTTTTCTTTTTTTTACTAAAATATATTTTATTCGGCTATTAAAATAACTATTATTTAAAAAAGAACAAAAAGAAGAATAGTACCTTCTGTTGAAACCATTTCATAGCATCATCCTTTGTGAGTTTATGAC
>JAQGBH010002414.1:0-24652 GCA_034698265.1 Sminthurinus aureus | reverse complement strand
TTTTTGTCGTGCAAATCGTTTGAAATTTCAAGGATATATGTAAGCAAGACAAATTTACTTTTCTAACACGCCAATACGAGCTCAACATTGTTTGAGACAAATTTCCACAATACAGTTGACGTCCATATAAAATTGTGCTCTTAAAACTGATTTTAGCCTAAATGACTCTGGAAATGTGAAAATGCAAGTGAAAAACCATCTTGCTTTGGTTTATAATTGGCAAGTCTACGTAATTAGCCATTAGCCATTATACGAGTAACTCGAGATGCACAGTTCTTACAAATTTGTAATATTTTCAATTACTATTTATAATATTTAATGGACGAGCTTAAACTTTAAACGATTATTTGTTATAATATGTTACTTAATTTATGCATCCATACATACGTATGTGTGTATTTTGTCTATATTGAATGTATTGTATATTGTATGCATAAGAGCCGCGTTTTCACTTTATGTAGAAGGCAATGAATCAGTTGCGTACAGTTTTTTAAAATATAATTTAGTTATCTACAAAGTACTAAAATAGACATATGTACCCATGTTTGCAGATTATTAATTTTATGTTCCGTCCACGCAAAATTATCATAATATCTACTATCCAGTGTGTACTATTTACATTTATAATTCTACGTAAACATGAGTCAATTTTATCTTCATTTTTTGTAATCGGTACATGAACATAAGACATACGTTTTACCGTCCACGAGCTGTGCATAACATATGCTGTCACTTAGTATAGTCACATTATAAACGCAATCAATATGCTAAAATAAGCTACTGGTCTTAAAGCCTTTTTCAATATACCTTTTGTACGTACATTTTACAGTTTTTTTTATTTTGTAGACGGAAAGTCATTTCAAATTATAAGTACTTGCTTGAATATCTTTTTGTAACATCGTATTAAAATTTCATGTATAGTTGATGATCTCTCTATAAAAAACAAGCTGTCACCAAACTATGAGTATTATTGAACTGTTTACTATAAACTATACTATATGTATGTGTGTGATTTTTTTATAATCGATATCGATACTGACAATAAAATGACGGTGCTTTATTATTATACAGATGTAATGTTTTCTTTCTACGAAAAAATAAATAGTCCGAATTGAATTTTTTTCTTTGCACTTACAGTGTTCTTCCTTCTAGCATTTAGCATATACGCATATACGCAATTCCAAAAATATGCCTGACAAATGTATGTTTCAGAATAATCATTAATGCAAATTCCAAATCCCATTAGTATATTGTATATTGTACTATATATTGTTTATTTTATGCACACTATATCATTCTTTTGGACAAAGAGTGTACTATGCAGTAGAAATATATTATACTGTGAAGTCACACCTCTACTTCTATACCAATGAATTCAGTCTCAATTTCATCCGAAAAAAACTCACCTATTCTCCTCACGTGTACCGTGTACTGTTTATACATGCACGATATATAATGTATAAATATAAAGTAGTATTATGTCATTTTACATCAATTATCACTATCATCAATCAGAATTTGTAGTAAAAAGGGAACACAAATTATAAAAGTAATGATGGTTCATTAATTCATGTATATACAGTATATACATACGCACGTAGTTCATTCATTCATATGAATAAAAAAGTTGAAAGTTCATGGATAGTGGATTAGTTACTGGAAGAAGGAAAAAAGCATGTTGCTTTCGCTAATGTATGTACTGTGTACTCTCTATTCTCTATATATGCAAGTGTACAGTGTACACTGATCGTAATTTTCGCATTTCTTATACATTATGTACTTATACTTAATACTTACTGAATGATAAGGAATATTCATACAAATGAGTGAATGAGTGAAAAGTTATGTACAATTCAAATGCATAATGATAATGACAATGATAATAAAAGTAGATGTAATATGTATTTATGTACAAATTTATGCATGTGCAGAGCATGGTATGATTTTTTACCATTTGAAGTGCACAAATGATGTGTAATGTGTGTAGTGTGTACATTACTTAGTACTTTTACTATTTACCGTGTACATAGAGTATGTGAGTCTTTGTACAATGTGCATAGTACATAGTGTAAAATGTGCGAAAAGTAACTATAAAACTAACTATTACTTTTGACTAGATGCACTGTATTATGCTATATGGTGAGTTTTTAACTTTGAACTTGAACAGCATCAGAGTTGAGTTGAAGGATGTTTAACTTTTTTTCCCATACAAAATGTATTATGTAGAGTGTACAGTGTACAGTATGTATTTGTAATTCTCATTTTACATTTTTGTACAAAGCTCGTAGCTGCTACATAAGCAGCATAAGCATTAAGTATACTAAATACTAATGATTTGAAATCATAAAGGGCGGATATACATTATGCATTACATTTACAGTATATGTGTATGAAAAGTGTGCAATACAAGAGAGACTTTGTTCTGTTAGTATTACCTATTCTCATTTTCATTCCATATTTTTGCATGGACAATCAATAATTAAATGAGGTAGTTGATGTATAATATATGCAAAGCATAAAAAGGTAGGTCTCCATCAGTCTCTACTTTTGTATTTTCTCTATGTACATAGTACATAAAATACCTACTACTACAACTACCTTTCTTTCGTCATACATACACACGCACTCTATCTCTATCGGTCCATTGTCTATAATATTATGCACCATTATCATTATAATCATTGAATTCCATTATACTTTTAGTTTGAAAAAAACACAAAGTCTTCAGTTTACACACTGTACATTGCGCGCATAGGCTGGAATCTGTAGATTTTTGGATAAAATAAAGCATTTTCCATTAAAAAAAAACATAGAATGTAGCTAGTACCTAGGTATAAGTACCTCCTTGGAATCTTTTATATATTCTGGAGAACTCGTCTTCCATGTGTCCATCTATGAAATACAAGGGAAAAAAGCAGGGAGTTTGCTCAAAGAAGTATCCTGTTCCATAGTATCGAGTATTCAGAGTATAAGCTACAGAAATATGTACAGATAAGCATTATGTGAGCATGGGTTTTTTGAGTGTACTTACTTACTTAAGTATAATGTAGTGAGGTTTAGGTTTTAGAGTATATCAAAGAAACAAACGTCTCTCTCTACGCTTTTCTATCTGCCTCTCTCTCTCTCTATACTAGAAATATACATTATATTATATTATACTACGATTTCTATTACAAGTATAAAGAAGAGGAACAGAGCACTAGTTTTAGGTAGACTAGGTTTTACTATATTTAAAAATAAATATTATATATATTTTCATCCATTGGATTTAATTGGAGTGACTGACAATCGGATCCAGTTTTTCGGTGGTCGTCATCAAATTTAAAGCAAAATCTCTTCCACTTCTTTGTTTTTCTTTACATCTTATATATCTACGCTTTTACGTCTGAAACAGATAAGGATAAACAAAAAACATATAATATACACAATACACAAGCAAAAACTATCATAATATAATAATATTATATATACCCATTACACATGCAACAAAGATACATAGTAAAAAAATATATACAAAAGTGTCTCATATTATACTACATACAGTTCAGTATTACAATTACAAACTTTAAAATTGTTACAATAATAATTAATAATATATCATACATTAAATAAAACTATATACAAAATAAAAAAATAGATCAAGTCTTCAAAAGGAAAAAAGTCTTTGAAATCTTAGAACTATCCGCATGGTCCCTGTCTTCGCATGGTCCCTGTCTTCCGGAATTGAGTTTTTTTTTCAACTTGGACTACGACTGTTACAACAAAACAATATTACATAAACATAATATACATATAGATATATAACTATACACAACTGTGTACATTCACAATTATTGATCGGGTTCTTCAGTCTTCAGTTTTGTGTATTCTGTATTCTCTTACCCGTTTTACCAGTGATATTATAAATAAGCACCTGTTGAGAACTGGATAACATATCTTTCCTTGCGAGAACCATTTGAACAGGGAAAAAAACAACAATTATTCTCAATAATTGCTCCCACCAAACATTGTCGTTGTTAAACTAATAATATAATTATTTAAATACACAGTTATTTATACTAATAAATTTAAAGATTGAGCAGTGCGAGTGTATTCTATTGTCTTCGTCATGTTACTTGTTGACTCGTTTACTTGAAGTATCTCAATTAATAATTAAAATATTCATATCATTTTCTACACACGAGAACTAAAGCACAAAATAATACAAAATATTATTATACATGTAGTAGAGAAGAGAATTTTCTTAAGAAAAAACAAAATATCAAATGATTATTAGTATTTGATTCCGTGTTTTTATAAACATTTAGTTTAGTGAATAGTTTATTCTTAGTAGATTTTTTTTGGTAGTATTATTGTTAATACTTGTTTTTTTTTACAGAAGAACAAAATAGATAATTGTCCAGTATTTTTATTATATACAAGAATAGTTACTCAGTATCCGTTTTTTATGTATGTACGTATTACGTATCTATCTTTTGTTACATAACAAAATACAAATATAACAATAGGAAGAACCTAAGAACAAGACTAATATATATAATATATATATATTTACAAACGTATTAAAAATATTATTATCATTATAATATTGAATGAATAATTTCAATAGAGTTTAATATCAATCAAGTAATTGTTAAGTAAGGTCTCTCACTATTTGCCAATAATAAGCAGTATTTGTTTTTTTTTATTAAAAACGGAAATCGTCATAAATAATAATACTAATTATTACCAAAATAAATAGCGCATTGATTATTATATAATATAATATACTACACCGATTGTGTTTCAATCAACATTAAAACTAAAAACAATTAAAAAAGTATCCAGTATCGTCAACCTTCAATCTTCAGCACATACAAAATATAATATACATGTGTCATCTATCAAGACATCATTATCTCTAACCGTCAATACTATAATATTATCACCAACAACATCATCAAATAGTATAGACTAATACAGAATTAGTCTACTACTCCAGTTTATTTACTTATTTTTTTATTATTTTTTTTTGTCGTTGTCGTTTATTACCAATTTTGCCAATGAAGAGACCGATTAGTGAGATTGAACAACCATACACAAACGGGCCAAACGGGTACACGATGCAGACGGTAAGTTTTGACCTTTGATCTCTCTTTTAAAAAAAAATAGTTTGTAGAATAATAATTATTAGTATATAAATGTTTTCTAGAATATTATTTGATGGATAATGAACAGACAGGATAGTAGTTTAATTGTCAAGGTTTATTGTTGGTCTGTAAAGTTCTGTTTGTAGGATTCATTCATACTTCATACACTCTAACGTCCAACATTAACTGAGTTTTGACAGATAGATAGATATGATAGGTAAACGTAAATAATACTAAATACATGTATAATACATAATATATTATGTAGACAAACTCTCTCATGTGCTTTTAAAAACTGTCATTCATTATACATTCAGAACAAATGTTGGTTTTTAATTCATCATCAATACACTACGCACACTCATAAAATATAGGCATAAATAAGTACATGTCCAAAATGCTCTACATTAAAGAAGTTAAGTAAGTCAGTCAATTATTTTATCATATCATCATCATCATCATTATCAGTTTTCCTTAATACTGAGTTAGTAATACTGATGCTTTTGCATTATATATTTTACTTATAGTGATATATATTTGTAAAATTCTACGCAAGAATTAATTAGTATTCCAAAGATCCTTTTCCTTTTCTGTGGTACAGTTTGTTTTGGTATAATATATTGTTAAAAAACACTTCCTTACTAGCCTAAATTCTTTTTATAGGTGTATTGTTGTCTATTCCATTCTATTATAATATTATGATGATGAACATAATATTATATTATGGAACATACATACATCTTTTTGTTTGTTTGTTTTGTTTTGGCGGATGATATTTTGACAATCGTCAATAATTTATGAGTTATTTATGCATTTATTTCTATTATATGTTTTTTTTTTGTAAATGAAATTATGTATTATGTATACATGTAACCGAAAAAAAGCGAATCATGTTGCCAAGTGCCAGGTTTTAACAATACACAATACTTATAATATTGTAATAATCATGACTACTGTGGTTACTAGCTACTAGTACAGTATTAGTAATTAGTAATACAACTTAAAATATAGTAGTAGTAGTATTTTTAAATAATATACAAAAAATATATTATGTATTTCTTGTACATGAGATTCATCATCCCGGTTCCGACTGTATAGTTTTATATTTTCAGTTACTTAAATATAACTGAATAAGAACTAATACTTATTATTGTAGTAACATTAACAGCATTTGGAATTAGTGTTTGTGGCAGTAGTTGTTGTAATACATAATATGTGTGTTTGTGAGTTGAGTGTGTAGTATGATTTATCTTCGTTATCTTCCGTGTATATAGATTGGCGCCTAAATGTTTTTCTCATTAAATGCGTACACACCGACTCACACATAGCTCAAGTTCATTACCTTAACCACATTTCAACCACCTTCTCTTTTAAAAGTCATAATACAGAATATATTATGTGCACATTCAGAATTCAGAATCATGTACAGTCGGTAGAGTATGTAAAATTTGTAGTGTGTGTAGGCACTGTAGGCTTTGTATTTTATTCAACTCTTCATAATGTTATTGTGAATACTAAATTGTAAATACTTAATACTCATAATATGGTTTATATTATAGTACTAGAAAATAATTGTATCATTGTTTGTGTATAAATACATAGATACATATGTGTAAAATATGTAAAATACAGTGTATAACATGTTAGTAAAACTAATATGCACAATCACTGTCATCATCTCCTACCTACCTCTTAAATTGTTTTTAAATGGTTTGTCCATAATTTGTTTTTTTTTAAACATATAACTTAAGCAGCGTGTTATTGTTAGTATTCCTCCTTTGCTTTTTCGGATATTAAATAGATAGTTTTGTCGCTTTAAATCCATACAACTACATGTAGCTGTGGGCAATGACAATACATACTAAGGATAACATTGAAAAAGAAAAGGTGTAGTAGGTAGTAAGTGCAATCAACTCATTTGACAATACACCTTGTTTTTTTTTGACAATGCACAGTCAAAATATGTGTGTATGTATAATAATATAATATTTATAATGCAAAGAGAGAAATAGAAACAGAAAGAAAATAAGACATGGAAAAATGATAGTATAATAATATAACGACATATTATTTATTACTTTTAGCTTCTAATTCAATGTACATATACATGAGTCTATACTTTTGTATATATATATATATATATATATATGTATATTTTTTGCGATAAAATATGACATTGACATTAACGCTGCACCATTAGAACTTGGAACATTATTAGGAGGATAATGGTTGTAGTGCTGATGATGACATCATGTTGAACATCGTCCGTAATACAAATATATTCATGTACATGTATATACATAAATATCGGTAACTCGGCAGCGACAATCACAGTGTTGTTATTGTAATGTGTTTGTATATTGTGAATCATCATCAGCCAGAAGTATCATTACATGCCTTCTACCACACTACGTTTATTGTACATTATAAATACATGTATTTATACAACTACATAATTTTGGAACATTGTTCTTCTTTTTGTATCTACTTTCTACCTCTCTGCGAGGTAGAAAGTTATCAAAAAAGAAAAATAATTTCATAATGTAGTAAGAGTTTTCTGGGAAATTCGTTTATTTCCAATATCATGGAGCATGATTCATAATGAATATTGAATAAAACTTCAAAATTCTATTTCAAATATGTCAAATTTCCAGACCTTACATTCGTAGTCATATCATATTATACAAACATTGTAAAGTGTCATCTAAAAGGATGTTATAAAAAATCAGACACATCAAAAACCATCTGACTGTAGATTTGATATCAGTATCTTCATCAGTAGTACGTCAGTGTACATGCACGCATGCATTAATCATTACGCATGCATACATTTGGTATTTGAGATTGAAGACATAATGTTACAACTTTACTCATTTAAAAAAATAGCTTATTATTTATTTTTTAAAAACAAGTTGTGATATTACAAGCTCATAAAAATCAAATCAAACTCGTGTCAAATTCAAAAAAATTACTTATTAGTTATTTTTGTTAAATAAGTTATGATATTGCAAGTTTATAAAAAATAAAATCAAACCCGTGTCAAATTCAAAAGACAGTATTGTATTGACAAATTTTTCTTCTTCTTCTTCCTTTACTATGTTTATGTATCATCGGATACTTCCTACTTTGGAGTTTGCAAGTATAACATAATCAAAAATCGTACAGTTCGTTTGTCGTCTATCTTATACCTACAAGTTGTATGCTATAACGTATTGTGTATAATACTTGATACGACAACAGATAGTTTTCAAAAACTATCAAACTATAGAGATGTAAAAATAAAAGAAAAAGAAAAATATGATATAAAAAAAATCAATCATTAGCTAAACACCTGGATAGATAGGGAAGCGCATGATCACAGGTAAAACCCGCGCCGCATCATAGATATGTTGATGATGATGTGAAAGAAACTTTTACCCACAAAATAAGCGCCATGCGTAGAACAAACAACACCCTGTTGATGGTTCTAAATCCCCAAGAAGAAATAGAAGAGACAAGAAGAAGAAGAAGTCGTAGTAGCATATTCTCCGTATGTTTCTTTTTCTGTGTATATGTATAACAACAATAATTTTTCATGGTAGATACAAAACAGACAAAGATAGTTACATACATACATACACTGAGATATTATGTATCCATCTGTTTTATTACGTAAAGTATAAACTAAAAAGTATTACTAATGCGTCTTCTTCTTGTACTTGTACTACTCAGAAAGAGAGGGAGAGAGAAATATGTTGTTACATAGAATAAACACACACATAAAGAGAGAGCAACAGTAGGATGGATCTTATATATATATATATATATATATATATATTATGTATTGTAAAATGCATTCGGAAAGTTATAATATATAGATACACTATTATGTAGTTGTAGTTGTTGTTCTGTGTGTAGTGTGTATACTTGGTGCTTTTGTGAGAGCATCCTCCTAGAAAGAAAGAAAAGTTCTGTGTGTAATATGTTTCTCTGTAGATGTGTATATTATTATATACACATCTATGTTTTATGTACGTGTATGGATGTAACGCTACAACATTGCATACACATTACACATTATATTCTCCTCGTCATCATCGTCGTCGTTGGAAAAAGATGCTTAAGAGTACATGTACTTTTAGCTATCTATCTACCTTTTATCTCGTGTGTAGTAATAGTGTGTGTATGTGTAGATTATTATATGCAAGTTGTCTACGTAATAGTCTCTCTCGAAACATGCCCAATACGATGGCGAGAAGAGAACATAAAATGTATACGTAGAATATTATAGAATATACAGAGAGAGATAGAGAGAAAGAGAAGGCTTTAAAGAATAATATTATTATGACTAGGACCAGGATAGACTTTTCACATACACAGACATATGTAAGTATACAATTTTTACATGTATACATGAGAATATGTATGTCTTTATATATAGTGATCACTATGAGGAAAAAACCATCTGGCTAACTATCCCCGATGGATGGATGGAAAAGCTTCGCTTGGTTTTATACCAGCATACTTACATTACCACTATAGTAAAACTCTGTTTAAAGCTAGCTTGGGTTAGAAAAACTGTAGAGTTGAGAGAATAATATATAAAAATGTATGTATAAATATATATATATATATAGATAGATAGATAGATATAATATATCTACACAGTAAATACTAAATACAATACGGAGATAGATACAGACTGAATGTGAGCGAGAGAGAGAGAATATTATTATATAGGGAAATTCTATAGGAAGGGAGCTTCAAGCAACAGCCAAGCCTTTTCACCTCACTCACTCACTAAACTCCGTCTATCTGACATCTTTCTACAACTGTGTTTCCCCTTTATATTATTATTATTATTATATTTATTATTGTTGTATTATTATTATTATTATCATCAGCATCCTCAATCCTCATTAATATTATCATCTTCACATTTATCCGTTTACGTATATTCAGCACCACATACCGCAGTTTTTTATCCGGCCTGTAAAAATTTTTACACATTTGATTTTGTTCATCGTCATCAATATCAGTCAGTATATTATACTACATTGTACATCTACTGTATCTATCTATCATTTTTTCTTGTACAAATCTTCTGTCTTCAAATCTTCCATCCATCCATCCATCCAATCTACACATTTTACTTACTCTTTTCCCTCCTCTATCTTCTAAAACAATTTGAAGAAGAAAAAGGAAAAAAAAGAAGATTTTATTACATTGGCCGAAGGAAGACAAAGTAATTTTCAACAATCAAATACCATATTTTGATTAACTTTTTTTCTAAAAAATTTCTCATCAAATAATCAAGAATCAAATCATTGTCAACATCTCTCTGCCTATTTACTCATTTCATTCATTTTAATTTATTCTCTTTCTCTTCAACAACAAAAAGATACAGATAATTCAAGTCAAGTCACCAAACAACTGATACTAAAAACCGGATAATATAATATAAAAAACCCCCATAGTTTCGTGAAAAATTTATACATTTATATTGTTTCTTGTTTTATATTGAAACTCAATATCACCATTTCAAATTTTAATTTTAGAGGATTACATTTTAAAAAATTATAACAATTTTTAGTATTTGACATCACCTGAAGAAAGATTTTAAGCCGTGATTGATTTTTTTACAATACTAAACAATAAGTATTATAATTATAATAATATATAAGTAATATACAAATAATAAGTCGGGATCTGTCAACCATTTACATTTTACTAATAGTAAATCTAAAAACACCGACGGAAGAATTGTCTATCTGTATGTAAATATACATACATCTTGGTTTTGTTATATATATCTAAATACATAAATATATATATACCGACCATTTTTTTAACCTGTTGCTGTGTTGCTTCTCTCTGTTGCTACTCCAGTACACGGTGCCCTTATACTTTTAATATAGTATATAATATATAGAACTACTTCCCTACTACAAGTATATATATATACTTACTTACATCATTGTGTGTGTGTACATAGTTACTACACACTAACTCTCCTCCACACCGAACACCGAAGACTGTTGCTTTTTCCATTATTCGGACTTTCGGTGTTATCCATTTCTGGTTCGTCTCAATATCACTTTTGACTTTTCCTCCCATACATATATATATATATAAATAAATATATATATTTGTCTTTCGCCTCCTCTCTTCTTCTCCATTCCACATACTACAACTAATTTTGTACGTATTTGACAATCTTCATCCTGTCATTCGATTCGTACATCTATACGAAGACGAGCAAGAAAAAGAAACCCCTTCAACAGCAAAAACAACAATACAACAACAAATGCTAAATGTCACCGAAATATAACACATTCTCAACTCATTGACATTGTTATTTTTTTTCCAAGTTATTCATTTTTCATTTCATTTCCATCCTTTTTCTCCTTTAATTTCTAAATTTAGAAATTTCCCCAAAAATAATAACTATTACAACCAACAACAACATCAGTTTGTCAACGAAATTTACAAACATTTTGCAACAAACGACATCGAAGTTGTAACTGATTATACCAACCTACTCAATTTAATCAAATAACGACGTAATCCCCATAATATTATAAATTATACATAATAATAATAACAGGAATCAGTGGATTTAGTTTCTTCTCCCCAATTTGTTATTTCTATTACATTTTATTATTTGCTCAATTCTGATACTACTACTCCGTAGTTATATTTAAACAAACACCTCATAAAAATGGTAAGAACTGACTTGTGATTTTATTTTTGTTTTGTCAATACAACATAATTGTGTTTTCGTGCTTTATCATTTGATATTGTAGTTACGAGTTGTTATAATAATAATACAATATTTTTACACACACTCATGTATGTATATAATATGTATGGAGACATGCACATAGTACAAATGTAGAGTTTGATTTGAATTTGACACATGATACTGCTAATGAATCAAGGCTACTAGATTAGCTAATAGTTATATTATAATAATATATTATGTTGTGCAGGATATGACAAAGAAAATATCATGTAAACTAACAATTAGCATTGAACATTGAACAGAGAGAGTGTGTGTGTGAGGTTGAAAAGGATGAAAAGGATTAACGAGAAAGAGTTGAGATTTTAAATTTTTTCTTGGCGGATAGCGTCATCATCATTATACATATACGAGATGGCGGCGGTCATGTATGTATATAGTGTGTAATGTAGATAGGAAAGCCGGCATGTATTGAGAATTGAGAACAGCATACAACACACGGGGCTTTTTTTCCTCTTCCTCGCTCACCCTCCATGTCTATCTATCTCACGTACAGGAATTTTGACAGACCAAAATCCTTTCTTGTAGTTGCATCTTCTTCATTTTGATTTTCTTCCTTCATGAATGGAAATAATTTCAGAGATGTACAATGAACATGGTCATGTAGGCAAAATATGATGTGCAATGTAGTAGTAAATGGTAAATATGTTACGTTAAATTGTCATTGGTGTGTATGGTACATTTTATACTATATTATGTATATTATTATAATATGATGTAGAAAGAGAGGGGTTAGAATTTTCTATGTATAAGAAGAATTCATAAACAGATAATAGAGGAATGTAATGCATGATTTGTATACGTGTGTATTTTTGAGAGAATTTTCTTATTCTTTTCCTCATCAGCTATCTCAGAATTGTGATGATGAGGTTTGAGATGTTCAACATTTCATTTCATTATACATTTTACTGATTTTTTTGGGGGAAAAGAATGTGAGATTTGTTAGATTTTCTAAGATTTACATTTATATTTTACGTGCAAGAGATTTGTTTGGAAGTTTTACTACCGGCTTTATACATTTATACATGTATGTATGTGAATTTAGTCTGTAAAATTGTAAACCGTTCAGAATTCAGAACAGTTCTCCTTCTTGTTCTTCTATTTGTTTATACAAAATCCAAATACCCGAATCCGAAGGACGGACTGTTTAACTTTTCTTGAGTTGAACGAAACCAAATGATGAAAAGTCAAATTCAAACTCAAGACTTGAAGAACTCTGCATAATTTAGTAGTTTTGTCTTTATGCACGTCAAATTGAGTTGAGTTAAGTTGAGTGGAAGCGTGAGTCGGATGATAAAGGTCTTAAAAGTATATGGCATAAAAATAAAATGTAAACTGAGGATGAGTATTGATAGACAAGCGAAATGTGTGCAAACTGTTTATTGTATATTTTGATGTATATACCTACAACGTACACAATATGTAAAATATACCATAATATGAAATATATGATGTGATGAAATCAAGAGTATATCGTATAGGGAGGATAATATTGTAAATAAAAAATATATACTATAAGAAAGTGAAACTCTTCTCTCTTATCTTGAATTTGATTTTTCTGTTTTGTTTTATGTGTCTGGCTTTCTGTGTATGATCATGATTTTCTGTATTGGTATTGGTATTGGTATTGGTGTGTGTCTGTGTGTTTGTAAATTTGCAGGCAGAGATTTTATAGTTTTTTCTTACTATATCATATATTTTGTACTGCCAAGTTCGGTATTTGGCTTTTCGACGTCGTCCTCCTCCTCCTCTTCCTCTGTCTCCTTTGCTTCATCTTTTCCTCATCTTTATTTGGTTTTAATGTTGGTCTGATCTGTTCTGTTCTATTCAGACGGACATGGATTTTTGTTTTAGCTGTGATTTTCCTTCTTTTTCTTCATTTTTCCTGTACATTTTACAAAGTAGAGGTAAGACAGAAGATGAAGAAGAAATTGGAGAGGAAAAGACTGTCTCTCCTTCTTCTTCTTTCAACGATGCCTGATTCCATTCTTGAGTTTTCTTTGTGTACATATGTAGACAAGGCTCAATGTAAACATGTTAAAATAAAATGTTTCTCCCTCTCTCTCTCTCTCTACCTCTCTTTGTACAAACATTTGTAATATGTACAGTGTGCTTTATAGGTATACACACGTGTATGTACCAAAAAATATGGAGTGATAACTATAAAGAAAGAATAGTAAATAGAATAGATAGGAATTAGAAATAGACATACTAAATACAAAATACGGCTAGGAAAATACACACACCAAGGATGCACATGTATTGGACAGAATGTCGAGATAAATTTTCATGTGAAAACCTCGAATTTCCGGTGAGGGTGGGCTACACACAGCACAGTACACATCTGGCGTCCAACATCATCCGTGTAATCCTATTTTTAAAAAGTATTTTTTCCTCTCTCTCTTTCTTATGCTCGCCCTCATCTTACTTACTTCATCCAACGTTGCAATCGCTCTCCTCTTACTTTATCACTATTTCTTCCTTTCTTTGCTCTTTGCTGTCGTCGTCTCCTTAAGTCTCCAGACTTCTTTCCACTCACTGTGACAATATTGTTATTATCATGTCATCTTTTTTCTAGTCTTAGTATGGGAGTAGCGAGTACGACACCCAGAAAAAAAAAGAATGCGGGCATGTTCCATCTACATTTTTTTCACAGAATAATATGCTACACTATGAACTAGGAGTACATATATATCACATTTTATTTTTCTTGACATCGGCTCAAAACTCACAATTGCCAACTGACCATTCGTATACATTCATTGACTAAAGACAGATAGACAGAGAGAGATCAAAGCCCAAAGCTATTATATTATAATATATTATTATAATATTATTATGTAGATGGACTTAAAATATATCGTATACTGCAAACTACAGTAATTCATAACCCTAATAATGTTGTAAATTGTACTTGTATGCATGGGACACACATGGAAAATGTAAAGCACATACGATGCATGAATGTGTATGTATGTTGTACATATTTTATAGCATTTAGAAAACAGTTGGAAGTTGGAGGTTGAGTTGAGATTTGGTATGTACATGAGTAGTGATAGTACATAGTTCTAGTTGTAGAATATTTGTATTCCTAGTTGTAATTGTCGTAGCAGTGGAATCTTGTTTAGCATAATATAGTATCAATATAATAAAAATAAAAAAACTGTTACGATAGTCTAAGAATGGTGTAGAGTGTTCAAGTGGAATTTTGGAAGAATTTGTGCTACACATTCAATCAGGCTCAAAAAACTGGGAGTTGTTTAAAACAGTTTTTTTTAAATACCTTGTTGTTGTTATTGTTGTCTCTTACCCTATTAAATAGGATATAATAATATAGAATAATATTATAGAATACATACAAATATAAAGAAGTGGAAGAAAAATAAGAAAAGTATGGTCTATGTTCCCTTTTCCTTCATGTTCTTGAGAACAAAGGATGACATGTTATGGCCAAGTCCATGAAGTGTGTGTATGGTTTTCGTTTTTCATTTTTGGCTTGGTTTGTAGCTGGACTGTTGACTTGATTGACTGCTTGTATATCATGCATTCTACTTACATTTTACTGACAGTTTTCTCAAGTCTCAAGACAAGATCCATACTCCTGTACAAAAATAAAAATATGTATACTGTATACAGAATACAGTATAAGGAAAATGGAAAGGAAGAAAGCACATGAAATTTCTTATAATAATATAGATAGATTCGTATAACACGTATAATATTATAATAAAGCATGCTTAAATTGTCGGTTTTTCTAAGGAGGAGGAAAAGAATGAATATGTATTATTCGCGGTGCGGTCTTTATTTTTCAAACCCGTATCTATATGCATGCATGTATAATGTACTTATACCATACTATAACATGAGCCATATCGTCTGTAGTCTCTAAGTATACGGTATATTTAATACAGGCACCGTGGATTTTGGTTAGTTTTTACTTTGGGATCATGGATCATGTATACTTATATGTATGTCTATTATATACAGCATGGTAAATACATTTAAGAAAAACTATTGTGTGCTCTTATTATTACTATTATTACTAATAATAATTCTATTTGAATGAACCCAGTATGGTACAAGATAACAGATACTATAGATTTTTATACGGTATACATATACAAAACTTATCCTTGACAAATAACCATATTGTATATGCACATATATTACTACATGTCATGTATTATACGTTCCAACCAATTCCAAGTTTTGTACTTTGCTCTTGAGGTTTCCTTTGTATAAAAGTTGATGCTGGTTGTTGTTGAACCTCATGGATAGTCGTTTTTATATTGTATATATGTATGCATGTATACGTACATGTGATTTTAACTTGGTAAGAGGTATGAGCCTTGCGTTGCATCTCATCGGACAATAAGTAATAGAATAAAGTATATATATAGAGAAAAACATCATATCTATATGCATGTGCATATTACATGTACTCGGCTCGGACTCTTTAGCTTCAGTTCGTTGTTTGGAGTGTTGAGAGTTGAGAGAAGAGGGGAAAAAATGTGAAATAGAGGAGATTCAAGGATTAATAAAGCCTTAGGCTCTCTCCTGTCTATTCGAAAGAGAAAAAGCCCTACTCCTGCTGCTGTAGCTGATACTGATTGTTGTTCAGGATGAAGATAGTTGGATACACTAAGTATATATGAGAAAGGTTCAGGGATGCAGAAGGCAGGCAGGCAGGCAGGTAGATGGATAGATTCAGATAGGTAGGTATGTAGATGTGTATGTATGTATGGATTGGAGTATGGAGTATGGAGAAAAAGAAAGAAAGAAAGAATGAACGAAGAAAGGGATGTGAGAAGGAAAAGACCAGGTGAAGGAACTCTTTTTAACTACCTTCTTCATTATAACTTATGTATATGACACGGACAGAGTGAAACACACACAAGCATAACATGTAAAATGTACAACATTTATAATATGTGCATGGGATAAATAAGCGCCTTTACCTATATGAAAATTGTGAATGTTAATCCACTTTATACTCTGTTCTGTATGTTATATATATATATAGTTTCTGTAGATCCATATTAATATGTAACTAAAAATTTTAGTAATATTAATACTATTTTACTACTACTAATACTGCCATTGCCACAATTTGCACTCTTCAGAATATTGCACATGATGTACGTAGTACATACCATGATGCTCGTCCGCATCAGCAATGTTCTATGTATGACTAATACAAAAATACGAATAAGAATATTACTCTTCTTAGCATTTTTTTACACAGTCATTCTGTCTTTCTTTCAATATAAGTATTGAGTGAATTCTAACACAATCTTTATACTATTTTTCTTTCGTTTTCTTTCTTCTTCATCATCATCATCCTCTTCTATTCCTTGGTCTCCGACTTGTTCTTTTCTCTCTCCCTGTTAGTATGGAATTTGATATGCCCGAGGGCGTCAGTTTAGTCTGTGTGATTGAACAGCTTCTTTTACTTACCTGTATATGAGTACGTCGTATATTATATTATTATCATCAGCATCATCATCATTATATCCTGTACATACTTACTTTGTCTACAGCAAAAGATGAGGTGAAATGAGTATTTTGTACATATTAGATAGTAGCATTAGAAGTGGACTTCATTTATACATTTTTCTTGTGAAAAATTCTTAATAACATGTATACATTATAGATGTTACGTGTGCATAGTAAATAGTAAATAGGTATTTTTATTATACTACACTTGAACAAGCTGTACTACTACAACTACTACTACTACTAAGGAGAATGACGACGAAGATGAAGTCGACTCAAGCTGTATTTGAGATAGAAAGAAGTAGAAACATAGAACAAGAACAAAAACAAGAAGACCACATTATTTTTATAGAATGTAATACCGGATTAGTTTTAGTGTGGATGTGGATGTCGTCCAAGTCCACAAAGATACTTTTGAGTTTTGAGCTTTGAGATTGACCATGGATTAGTTAATATAAGAGAGAAGAGTGTCCTATTACAATTTATTGATATTCCTTGTATGTATTTAGTATTTATGCATACATTTAGTTATTTATTTATTTATTTGCATTCTACAAACAATTATTATGGAAAAAATAGTACATACATACATAAATAAAATAAAAAAGAAAAATCCTATGCATCTTTAGATACATATGCATCCATATAGAATAGTATTTTAACCTAGGTCACGTTGTCTTTTTACCTTTGTCTCTTTTTCTTTCTTTCATTCCAAATATTCCTATACTTGTGTACGTGTGTGTGTGTGTGTGTGTGTGTCTACGTAGGTATCCATCTATCAATTCTGCCATCTTCTTATCACCATATCCAATTTTGAATAGTAGGTATACTAGTTTTGACTATATTGACATGATTTTTATAAACGTAGTATGTGATGTGTGTACACATATTTTACAAATATGTGTAAAGTTTGAAGAGTTTGACTACCTCTTTGATTTTGATAAAAAGTAATCATGATAATAGTAGTAGGATGTAGGAGTAACTAATATTTATTATTATTCTATTCTTGTTGGCTAGAATCGGATGATTATTATTAAATACGTATAGTTAGTTGGTTAGTCAGCGAGAGAACTTCGTACTTGGTATTCATTTTTCTTCAAGTCGTAGTAGCAGAGAACAATGAAAAAAAGGAGAAAAGAGTAATCTCATTTACTTTTTAAAGATTTAAAGGTGTGTGTACAAGCTACATGTTACATGTTACATGCTGCTTTTTTTTCTTGATTTTTTTTTGTTACTTGTTTGTTTTATCAAACAAGAAGAAGATGAAGAAGGTGATTGTGCTTTGTCAATATCGTAAATAGCCCATGTACATATATGAAAACTGCATACTACTTTCATACTTTATCTTAGAAATGACATTGACGTATTAAAGAGCAAAAAAAAATGTATTGACCGGTGAATGATTTTCTCATATGATCAATGACATGCGGACTTGGGTCTAGTAGTACACTGAATACTATATCTTTGATGTGAATTGTGAATCCAACGTATATATATGTATTATTATTATTTTTATTAAAATAAAAATCAGTATGGAAAAATCTCGTTAAATTCCCAACAGTTTAAAGTTTGAATTTGGAAACAATTCAAAATATTCCAAGCACAAACTAGATTTTATGCAGTATAATGGAAATATTTCTGGTTTCCTATAAAGTTCTTGTGAAATTGCCTTGTATAATATACATGTATATTATGCTATATTATGCTATATACACAAAAAGTGTGTTCAATGTACGTCTGCCAATAGGTAGATGGAAAGAACAAGAACAGAGAAAAATGTAGTTATTTAAACCATAACTATACTACATTGATGTGACAGTGCAAAAGAAAACTACAGTCGATCAAGTTGATAAATTTGATTTGAGTTTGATGTATACATACATGGGAGATATAAGATATATAATAATATGGTTTTGTTTTCCAAATCATTTATGATAGAATTATTATATTATTGCATTTCAAAAAAAATTTGTGTGACATAATATAACAATATTGAAACATAAAAAACTGTATTTTTTAAAGCTTTTGGTATTTTTTGCATCAACCATGATTGGAAACTCTAGTTGTTTCAAATTTCCATGTTGCATCTCTTCATCATCATTCATATTTTATACTTGGACTTCCTCATTATGAATTTCAGGGTTAACAGTTAGGATTTAAAACAAAAACTGGTACAAAAACTTTTGTATTTTGAAAAGCATGTGTTGTAAATTGTGAGCGTATGTGAGACGTATTTGTTTTTGAATTTGTACATTGTTTTTCATTCAAGAAAGGTTTTGACGTTAGACGAGTGTATATGAATCGACTAGTGATGAAGATGAGTCATAGAAATGAGTGTCATGATGATCCTTTTTACTGTCGAATGCTAGAGAATTTTAATAGATAATATGTTGCATCTTACTGCGTTGTCTGATTGTTTGGAAATGTAAATTAAATGATGAGGAAAATTTCAATATGTAAAATGTTTGTATTTGTTTGTTTTTTCTATGTAGAGAGGCTCTGAAGAACTGCTCGGTGAAGGAACATCGAACAATTCATCAGTAACCATAAAAACAGAAGCAAACGGTGGAGCTGAGAATAACAATGAGGCTAAGAAGGTCAAATTGAATTCCGGTGACAATGGAGCTGCACCAAAACCGCGACCTAGTAAAGTTGTTCACATACGGAATATTCCTAGTGATGTGAGTGAAACAGAAATTGTACATCTTGGAATTCCATTTGGTCGTGTTTCAAATGTTCTCGTTCTCAAGGTACGTATGGTTCTGGAACCAATATATTATTACAAATAAAAGCATTGTTTTTTTTATTTGATTGAGGTAAAATATGATTCATGATTAATAATGCTTAATTTTTTATTTTGTTATTGTTATATCCATAAAAAATACAGGGTAAGAATCAAGCCTTCTTAGAACTCGCAGATGAGTCTGCAGCTGTGGCTATGGTGTCATACTTCACAAATTGTTTAGGTGAGTCTAAAATGTAGGTAGATATGCATGTATATATTTATAGTTGATAAACACATAAGTGTAATTCAATTTATTAATCTTTAGCCCAATTGAGAGGAAGATCCGTATATGTTCAGTTTTCTACGCACAAGGAGTTGAAGACGGATCAATCTCATTCCAATGCCAATTCAGCTGCACAAGGTATACATTGGTTTCCTTTAGAAACTCTGAAGTTTTAATTTGCATGGAATTATGGAACTGAATGATAATTACTGGTGATAATACATGTATACATACATGTATAATAATAACAATTATTATTACATTTATTTTAGCTGCACTACAAGCGGCTCAAGCTCTCGTGGGAACGGGTGATACCCAAGGTGGACCAAATACAGTACTTCGGGTCATTGTAGAGCAAATGCTTTATCCTGTCACACTTGATGTTCTCTATCAGATTTTTTCACGTGTTGGTAAAGTCCTTCGTATTGTTACCTTTACCAAAAATGGATTCTTTCAAGCACTTATACAGTATCCGGATGTTGTCATGGCCCAAGCGGCTAAATTGGTAATAGACATGAGTTTAAGTAATATGTCTTAATATGTAGAATATAATAATATTCGACGTTAATTTAACGACAAAAATAATTATATCTATTCTATATTATTAAACGTTCCTTTTTTGTTTACAATTTTCAGACACTGGACGGTCAAAATATTTATAATGGTTGTTGTACCCTGAGAATTGAGTATTCAAAATTGGCCTCATTGAATGTTCGTTACAATAATGACAAATCCAGAGACTATACAAATCCTGCACTCCCTACCGGCGAAGGTAAATTTTTATTAGTGTTTTTTTATGTACAAGGGAACATCTGTTGACATTGGAGTATCTTCATTATGAAATTTTTGCCCATACAACAAAACATTTTTTGAACATTTACAAACATTTTTTGTAAATGAAGAAAATACTTGGGATCTTGATGAACTAGCTCATCAGAAACTGCTTATAACATGAAATTTAATTTTAATGTTCAATTTTTTGTTTTTTTATAACTTTGCAGCAGGAATGGATGCCTTTGCATTAAATTTGGGTAATCCATCTGTTCTGGGAAATCCTTACCCATCATCTCCATCTGCCCAACTATCATCTGGTCTCGCTGCAATTGCTGCACAAGGTATGTATAATGAATGTATTTTATTTACATGTTTTAGTTTTATACTTTTTTTATATATATCTATAATCTATATCCGTATCATAAACAGAGGTATGTCAATTACAATCTTTTATAGACAGCATTGTGTAAAAAAGCTACAAATATATATGATATATACAAAGGCATCTCGGTCGTAGGTTTTTGTCATTAGTTCCTGGCGAAAATCCTATTAAATATATCCTTTATTCTGTGATTTTCATTTTCCTTATGGGTTTTGTGTGTGTATGAGTAAAATTTTGCACATTCAATTTATTCTTGTTTGAAATTCTGTAAACCAAAGTGAAAAATAAAGTACAAAATAAAGGATGAATGAATTATTTAAAGTTGCCGTGATACACTGATGACAGATGACAGAAAAGTAAACATGAGCAAATTGATTGTCTAAGTGATGGTTTAAAGATGGTGATGGCTTTGAGTGGAAACATGTATAATAAAAACAAAAGAATTCTGTATTTTCCTTGCTACACACATACATATATGTATAATGTATATTTGTAGGTATACACGAGTAGAGTTTTAAGAGCATGTCATGATATATTTAGTAGTAAAAGTTCAACTATAAGAATATAGTACTAAAATTACTAGCTAATATTACAGATCCTCTATTGCTTGTTTTTTCTCCCACCATTTTTGTGTATATGTGTCTTTTGTATTTTGAAAAATTTGTAGTTTATAATTATTGACAATAGTAAAAATGTACTATTTCCGTTTTTGACGGTATTCTAATATTAAGTTGTTTAGTTCCACAATCTAAATAGTGTCATGTATTTTGTATGTAGAAATTATGAAATATGTAGGAAATGTAAATAATATTAGTTATTGAATGAAATTCTTAGTAGTAGAACATGCATTTTAATTGTAGAAAATTTTTATTGCTTTTTATTTTATTTGAACATTGAAAAGTATCTTTTAAATAGTATTTGCCATATTTATTAAGTTAAAACATTTTTACTTTTTATTTGGTTCTAATCACTTTTAAATAATCATTATTTCGTTCTTTTCATCATAGGATCACTTGGGAATCACCAACAACCTCAAAATCGTTCCCATCAGACACCACATCATTTCCTCTATCAAATAGGTACCAGTTACCCCCAAAATAACTAACGAAACAACTATTTTGTACCATTAGAGACAAAAAAAACTCTATAACCTCTATCTCTTTTTCTATCACTCTGCTTAGCAGAGTCTGCTATCTCTCGCTCTATCACTACTGTTTTCATAATAATCTCCGTGACTCTCACACTCTTTCTCTCCATATCCATCTACTATCTTTCTCTCTGTTTGTATGTATGTTTGTTTAGCCTTTCTACTTTTCCCTTGTCATGATTTTTGTTTATTTATTTATTACTTTGTCTTTAGTTTTCATTTTTGATCTATGGTCTATGTAACTCTCTTTGTCTTGTATACATCTTTCTGTATTTCTCTGACTGCACACATGTGTATACATTTGCATAGTATAGATATATCTATACTATTAATTGTACTATATTACTGATCTGGCATTTATTATATCGTATGTATGTGTGTGTATACATATCACATCATGAAATTTATTCTTTCATAAAATGTAGCTAAAAGAATTGAAATGAAGCTAAAATATTGGAAATGCTGTTATACTGTAATAACTAAAAGAAAGAAATACATTGAATTTTTATTTATTTTTCTCTCTCTAGGTGGGTTACCTGGTTTAGCTGGTTTTTCAGCTCCACCATCAATGCCTGGAACAAATATGCAAGTTCGTGGAGCCATGGGTAACCTCATGGCACCCGGTTGTGTCCTTCTTGTCTCAAATCTTAATGAGGAGGTTTGAAATATTTTTATTCATTCTTTTCTTAGTGTTTCTGGGTTTATTTTAAGTGCATTCTTAAAATTATGATTACTTATAGTTTTACGTCGTAGTTTTCTTCATTAATATGGTAACATTAAATTAATATTGACAGGATTTTACTATAGCTATATTTCCAAATAGTTATTAAATCATGCACCATACTATTAATAACAGAAGCTTGTTTAAAAAAAAAACAGGGATAAAAATAATAAAAAGCTAAAACTTGTTTCTAATGCATAATTTATGTTGTTATCACATCTTCAAACAATATTCTTCAATCTGACACATTTAATTCTGTTCGTCTAAAAACACTTCGTGTATATAGTTATATATATATGTTTTGTGTGCGTGCCTTCACTTTCGTATTTTTCAACAATTAATGATATTTTTAATATACTGTGATTTTTTTCTACGTAATGCATGACTTTTTGGAGTATTTGTATGGTGGTATTGTTTGTACTAAAAGATTTTTAAAATGCAAAAAAAAAGTAAAAAAAAAAATACAGTATGCTAGAAATACCATTGTTGTTAGTTTACGTGTCCAACTTATTTCAATGTGTCTAAACTGCTATAATTTTTTTTCGGTTTTTCTCTGTGACACTTTTCCGTGGAGCTTAAAAACTGTTTTTAGACTGTTCTGTGTCTTCAATATGTTATATATACTTATATATATGTGTGTATTGTAAAACAGTAGAATTTTTTATGTACAAAAACTAATGATAATAATTCTAATTATTATTATCATTATTGGACAAAGTTCATTTCCTACATCATAATAATACATTTTTGTATTATTATTATGTATGTATATAATATAAACGTTGTACAATACTATTAAATGTATCCTAAATTCAAAAGTCTTAATTGTTCTATGTACAAACATGTATAATAGTTTGTACAATTGTTGTCTTTAAATGTTGTATATATATTTCACATTTACTTACTTACTTGTGTATATCTGGATGAAGAATTCTCTAAAGAAAAAAAAATCTTTTTCTACCTTGTTTTTTGTGTTTTTTTCTTGTTTTCTGAGCAGACCATTTCGCCGGAGGCCCTATTTACACTATTCGGTACGTTTCGCCCACCAATCTTTCGCCAACCAATTTTTTTCTTACGATAGTTTTTTTTGTTCCTACACATTCATTTCTTCCTCTCTACGGTTATTTGTTTTGTACATGAGGAAATTTATTTCAGACCTGTGGTTTTTGAAATAAGAAATTCATAAAATTATTTTGATAATTTTATAAAATACT
>JAQGBH010002413.1:0-24655 GCA_034698265.1 Sminthurinus aureus | reverse complement strand
TTTTCCCTTCAGGATCAAATCTGACGGAAATATTTCCTGTTCTGCAGTTTCTTGGTAACAATAATAACAATTATTATTATCATCAATAAATTTAATTTACATCGTGGATTTAAAATACTTTATAAATATGTTATGCAATAAATTTTGCCTTACTTTTGATGTTATTTTAATTCCTTTTGTAGCATTGAAGTTTGCTTGGACTGATTTTTTTCCACACGATGAAAACATCTCCATTATTCCAAATTTAAAGAGACTTGAAATTGTAGGTTGTGGAATGACGCAAGAAGACATCTTTCGGATTTCTGAAGTATGTCCAAACTTGAAGGAATTTGCAATTGGTCACAACTCTATTCAAGTGTCAATAAATAACTTTTCTGAAGTGGGAACTGCCATTTGGACTCATTTGAAACAACTTGAATCTTTGCATTTAGACATTTACGTCGACAGCTTGGCTAATGCCTTTCCAGCGATTGACTCATGTTTTACTGGATTTTCTGGAGACGATTGCATCCGACTTTATAAATTGATCAAGGCTGAAAAGTTGTCAAAAATATTGAATCCTCACATCAAAATCTCCGAATTAAAGTTTGAGGCAGAGAGGAAAAATCCGTCCATTTTGGATCTCACAGGTAAAAATACAACACACTACTTGTGAACACACATACAAAACATTAAGTAATTTTTTCATAAAACAAAAATACAAAATGATTACCAACTAAAATCGTTTTGTGCAAAAAAAACAATAATTTTTGTGCCCCTTTGTTTTTTTACATTTAAATAGATTTGAGAAAGTTGACAGTTTGTTTACTTTCAGAAGATTGGGAAGATAAAGATCAAGAGGAATATGGATATCAATATTATTATGATTAAGATGAAGGAATCGCCGAGTCAGCTTTGGACAAGAAGAAGCTCTGGCTGGCAGTTAGTGAAAAATATGCGTTTCAAATCAAAAATCTAGCCTACAAAATTGACAAGAACTTGATTTGTACTTGAAACTTTAAAGCATTTTTGGATTTTTGGATTTTTGGATTTTGTTCTGAATTTTACATGTTGATCAATCAGTTTTATTTATTCTTACTTCTGTCCATTCTTGAACATTGAACATTGAACATGTATTTTGATTACACGATTAATTTTTGTTAAAATTTAGAATTTATATCACAATTTATAATTCGTTTTTATGATTTGTTTTACTTAAATACTCGAAGTTTGAACAATGAACAATCGAATTTATAAAAATATTTTATTTCATTTGGGTTTTGTATTGTGTTTTGTGTAGTATTCTCAAATCTCAAATGTGACATTTTGATTTGGATTTGAATTGGAGATTTTTGATAATGTTTCACGTCAGGAATACAGATACATTATTTTACCCAAAATATTATTCAATGAACTTATTTTCCAAATGTTTAATAAAAATTATTAAAAAGAAGAAAAATTCATTTTTTTCTACCCGGTTTTTGAACTTTGACGCATCACAGAAACTTTAAACAATCAGCAGAATCTCATAAAAGGTTGTTTCTTTAACATTTGAGCTAAGATGTAGAACCTTAGGTTGTTGACATTAAAATTAGGGACTCTCAAGTGCTGCAGACCAGCAGCCAGGTTTTCTAATTGCATACTGTCCTTTTAATTACGAGGACGTTTACTTTCTAATAAGCCCTGTCGATTATTTTCGAGCAGAAACAAGATGCAACAAAATGCATTTATTTTTCTCAACGTACTCCCCATTTGACATATTACAGTATTCCCAGCGGTATTCTGTGGAGTGAATACCCTGAGAAAAAAATTGTTTTTGTTTGGAGCGAAAAAGTGCTTTAAAAACTGACTTGATTTAATTTTCAACTAAAATCTTGTGCTCCTAACGGATTTTTTGGAATCTGAAAAACGGAAGTAGTAGCATGAGGTAACTTCAGAAGCAGGATGTAGTTAAAGATTTATTGTAACACCAACTTTGCACAGGGTGAGTTTTTTAAAATTGAACTTTTGAAGGACATCGTTTACTCGGACAAAATTTCAGGCCCGCATTTCCTTCCACAGCTCTTGCCAGTACATGCATGAAATTTTTCCAAAGTTGTAGCATAAATAGGCTCAACTATTCTCTTGTCTCAAGACATGAACTGGATTAACAAAATCCTTGCCTTGTCTCAGAACGATGAAAATAAAATTAACCGACAAATAGCGGAGACCTCATCTTTAACCCGAACTTTATCCTTCTTCTTCTTTGATTACAATCTTGTTATTTAAGGACACACTAGGGCAGACTCAGAGCATACTTCTGCCAATTGCACATGAATTTGCAAAGCCTCGTTGTTAAGTAAAAATAAAAAATTCGACAAAATTCAACATTAAAATTTACACATCCGAATGATTTTTTTAAGGTGCAAAATTTCAACCGACTGTCATATGTCGCCCTTTAATCGCACAGTTGTAATATTTTATACTTAATGTGCTTTCGTCATTACCTCTTACATACTACAGCCACTACTTCCCATTTATCCAAACCTCAGAAATATTTAACATTCAAAAAGGCTTATTAGAAAGTAAACGTCCTACGTAATTTTGATGAGTTCTCTTTGCACAATGTGTGACACTGCTCCACCTTTTGAAAAATCTATCATTCAGTTTACGGTGCTGTGAGAATTTGGGATGCAACAAACGATTTAAATGGAAAACTCAAAGCCAGGGAAACAGTTTGCTTTGACGACTTTGACGGTGTCCTACAACTCTATTTGAAATCGTGAATAAAAATAAAGACAAACCACAAGTCTTACAACAAGAAAAATAGTTTGTTCAAAAATGTCAACATCAAAATCAAAACTACGACAAATTTGTGCATATTGTGACAAAAAATATGCCAAACCGTCTTTGCTTGAACGGCATATTCGAGTTCACACGGGCGAACGGCCTTTCAGTTGTAATCTCTGTGAGTATTCCGCAACACAGAAAATTAATCTTCAGCGTCACATTCACAGTCATCTCGAAGAGAAACGGTTCAAATGTCAAGAACCCAGATGCGCCTACTCTTCTTGTGACAAGGGAAAAGTGACAAGACATCACAAAATAGTTCACCTCGGAGAAAGAAAGTTCGAGTGCCCCGTTTCAAATTGTCGTTTTAAAACTGGACTAAAAGCTAATTTGACTCAGCACTTGACAACTCACGAGGTGAATCCGGAGAAACCATTCAAATGCCAGTTGTGTCCACTCAAAGCAAAAACAAAGAGTGAGATCAAAATATACATGTCTCACGTTCACTCAAATGTGAGAAATTTTAAATGTCCACAAGAGACCTGTTCATACGCGGCAAAAAGAAACAGTGATTTGAAGCAACATCTCGAGTCTCACAAGGAAAAGAATTTGAATTGTCATCATCCAACTTGTGAGTACAAAACCCACTCAAAATTTTGTATGAAAAATCACATGATAATCCACAGTTCAGATTCAGAAAAAAAGTTCAAATGCAGACTCTGCGACTACTCAACTCACCATTCGAGTGCTTTGACCAAGCACATTCGAACATACACGAAGGAAACTCCTTACAAATGCAAAACCGAAGGATGTGCTTACCGAGCAACACAACTTGAAAGTTTAAAGACGCATGTAAAAAGTGTTCATGAACAAATTCGGCCTTTCAAATGTCCAGTCTCCACTTTTGCGTATGCTGTGAAAGGGCGACTTTAAACGACATAAAAAACTCATGTTCATATGCGCTCAAAAAAATAACACAAACTCACAGAATTTCTTGTAAATTGTTGCCGATCCTACAGGTTTTTCAATTAATTGTTCACACCCTCCTTTGATTTTAGTTTACATTTTAATGTCAGTAGAAAAACATTTGAATTATTGAAAATTCTGTCACAATTGTTTTGGTATTTGTGTATAAATCAGTGGTGAGTTGCTGCCGGTATGGGCCGGTACGCAGTACCGGCACCTTTTTCGGTGCCGGTACGGCGTACCGGCACTTCTTGATCTCAGATCGCAAATCTGACTCATAGGAATTAAGCATAAATTTAGGTTGTAGCTCCAATTTAAGGTGTACTTGTTTTTACTTTCTAGTTTATGTTAAGCTTCTAATCATGTAGCAGCATTTTTTTACGACTGCATATCCGGCAAACAATAAAAAGAGTATTTAAGGAATATTTGGGCCAATCTAAACAACAGTGAAACCAATTTCACAGCCTCCTCGTTTAGCCCAAGTTAAAGACCAATTCTTCAACTCGAATTTTTGTTCCCGGACCAAATTCCATCTACTTTTAGTTTATCATTGAGTTTTCTCAATTTTGACCGCAACAACGGGCAACTTAGATACCGTTAATAAATTAATAAAACTGACGAAATTTAATTTCTATGACATGACAAACAATTTTAAGCCACTGAGTTTACTAGATCAACGGAAGTTTAGTGCGCCCGCTAACGGCATGTGAAATTTAGTGAACATATACAAAATTAAGCCATTGAATTTTTGAGCGATCGGTTTATCTTCCATAACGACACCACGTTAAGTAAATGGGGCCTCTGTCGCAAAAACGATAGAATGAAACCTATTCCTTGCTTTTGCCCACGTTCGTAAAAACGCAATTTTGAATGAGAAAAATTTGTTGCGCGGAAGAAGGTTCAAAATTTTTTCAAAGCCCAAGCAGAGGCCACAAAAGCTCATAAACTTCCCGTTACCCAAGTAACGAGATTTTTACTCGAGTATTTTGCTAAAAATAAGTACCGCTTTTTGGTTTAAGCGGTGGTGATTTTGTCCCGAAACGCCGCACACTGCTGGATTTTGGAAGCCCGGTGGCCAAAAATCCGAGAATAATGTTTTTGGGGTAAAAAACATGCGCAGAATACAAATTGAGACTCCATTTTCTCATACGGCGATTAAAAACCACACTTTAAACAGATCGAATTTGTCATTCTACGGAGATGAGGATTTTTGCGAAGTCGCCACAATTCTGCCACTTTGATTTAGATTTGGGTTCAAATGTGTGTGGTAGTACGGTCATAGCCTCAGCACTTTGACAAAATGAAAACATTGCCAAAAGGCAAAAGTAGCTTGGGGTCAGAGCTTTGCGGCCAAATGTCAAACGGTTTGGTATGTCAACTGAGCAGACCTTTCTACGTTTGTTGATGCCAAAATGAAGGCAAAAGCATGTGGTCGCGAATCTGATTTTTGGTCACGTCAAACCCAAAATCCAGCAGTGTTGCGCCGTTCTGGCAGTTGCTGAAACAAATTTAAAAATCAAAATAATTTAAAATTTGCCAAATTCTGGGTCAAACCCGTTAGTTTAGCTTGACATAGCTTGAAATTACGAAAAAAATTACAATAGACGTAATTCAAATTTTGAAACAGAACTTACACTAGGTAAAATTCAAAATTTTAGACGGAATTTACACTAGATATAATCCAAATTTTAAGAGCGTTCCGGCACTTCAAAATTTAGAAACTCACCACTGACCAAAACAATCAGTCTCGTTATTGTAAGGGTAAGATAAATTACATGTCCAATTGGAATGAAAAATGTAATGCAAATCTGCCTTTGGAAATTCAAGCGAGGACCTGCTACTGCACAACGGATTTTTGTAATGCTCTGTATTAAACTTGTACTCGTAACATGTGTCACATTTATCCAACTAGAACCCTTCACAATCTGCTGACTTTGCAGAGAAAATTGATTTTTCGATTTTTGTAATCGGCGTCGAATTTCAGCATATATTTTTTATTAAAAAACTTAAATACATGAATAAATAAATAAATTAAAATGAACTAAAACTTCTAATTGTAAAATCTGTGGTTTAAAAAACACTTAAATTAAGGTAGTGGTATGGGCGTGGGCTCGTTAAAAATAGTTTTGACATTTGGTCCATATCGAATTCCGTACATTTGTGGGAACCTTTGAATTTGTGCCTTGATGACCGTCTCCATCCCGTAGTAATGAGCCCACTTGTCCAGATTTTCCCTATACTGTTTGTATTTCGGTCCCAAGAGCCGCTCAAAATAAGTTCTATTGCTCACGGGCTTGAACCATCTTTGTCTCATTGGCTGGTTGCAAACATTCAGAATCCAAACCACGTGACAACTTGACTGAAAACTTGAAAATCGGATTCCGATTTACGATTTTCCACTTGCTTGAGATTTTTAGATTTACTTTTTGTAGCATGAAATTCAGTTGTACACAAAGTTGATACAAATGTTTTTCCAAATGTTAGTCTTGAATATTCTCAAATATTCACGACTTCTATTTTTATATTTAGTAATACATACGTGTAAAGAACTACACTATATTATGGTACACTACATAGTTGATGCGAGCTGTCAGTTTGGGACGACAGCTGCATCACGAGTTGCAATTTTTGTAGCCTTTGAAAATACATCGCAAATTAAAAACAGCATGTGGTCTTGGTTCTCCTGTGTCTGCACTTTGGTTGAAAAGTGGCAGGTAATGAGAATCATTGATGCACTAAGTCAACCATTGTTGGTTGAACTCTTTGTAATATTCTGGACAGGATTAGTTGCACGTGTATTCTGTGTCTCAGATTTATTTGCAATTATTCACGAGACGGGGAACATGTGCATTGTGCATACATGTCTGCTCTATTCTGCTCTATTCTAGAACAAGACATGCATGCACAATGTACAATGTACAAGTTCAATCGGGTTTTTCTAGACATGTTCATACATGTTTAACACACTTGTAGCGAGATATGAACGACACACCCAGTATATTTTAGATTTCAGAAGTCTTAGTGAATGCAAGCTACAGATATTTGTTTTGAATTTATATAAATAACGATAAAGCACCTACAGAAAAATGTAAAGTTGAGCCTGTACATTTTATTCGAATCCAACTCAATTTGATCCGCAGCTTTGGACAAAGGACAATGGACAAAGTGGGCAAAGGATTAGACGAAATAATTTTTGAAATGCCATTTAAATCCGGTGATTCATCACTCATTACCAAGTCTGAGTAATTTTGAAAGGTGACTTGTACTTAACATTTTCTGCCCATTGTCTATTGTCCGTTGTTCGTCTTAAAATTTTAAGTCAATTCAAGTAAAAAAACCAGTCCCTGGACAAATTCTCTCTCTCTCTCTCTATCATAAACTCGGCTTCATTTGTCCCTTTTCTCCGTTCTCCGTTCTTCGTGCTACAAAATCCCCTTGCACTGAGTAAGTGAGTCATATCTCCAAAATCTCCTTTCATATCCAGACATTAGACAACAAAGTCATAAAACAAAACACACAAAATCCGTATTTTTCTCCTCCTCACATTTTACACAGCACATTCAAAGTTTGGACGTTGTGAAGAAACCATAATTTTCCCTCGTTACCCTTGGCCATTTTTACAGCATCCAGAATTGAGATCAACAGAAAGCAAAAGAGACAAAAAACATTGTTCCACTTTTATTTCATCCTCTATTTTTCATATCAACTTTTTAGTGCAGACAGATTTACAGTGAGCTTACATTTTTATTTAAAGTCAGAAGAATGGACCAGAACGGAATTTTAAAGTGCTGGGCTGCAGAGAATTTCAACTCCAATTCCAATTGTGAATCCGAATCAAAGTTCAATTTTCATCTTGAAAATCAGGTACAAAATGTGAATTTGAAATTTAAACGTGTGAAAAATTGGAAATGCATAGAAAATTTGTGTGTGTGGATTTTTGTTGATCAAAATTTAATTCGTTTTTTTTTGAAAATCCAGGAATCAGAATCCTCGGAAAATCCAGATCCAAATCCAGATGAGGAAAATGAAGACAGAGTCGGAATTTTTTTACGGACGGTTCAAGAAGCAAAAATGAATTTACTGCAGTCGCTTCGGGAGAAACGGACAAATGAAGCCGAATCTTCAGAAACTGAAATCCTCACTCTGAAACGACGACTTAATGAGAGTGAATTCAAAAACTATGAGGTTTGAAAATAATTCCCTTTTTACAGCGTATTTATTTTTCCTCAGGATTCCAAACCGTGGCTTTTAATTAATTTTGTGTATTTTTTCGTTTTCCTGTTGATTTTTTCAGTTGAGAGAAGAAAAAAGACGAGCCGAATTGTCTTTGGAGCTGAAACAAGTTTCAACATCAATTTTGGAGTGGAAACTTGAAGAAATGACGAGGGAAAAAAATGAGGTTGAATTAAAACTGGATGAAATCACAAGGGAAAATTCAACTTTGCAGTTTCTTCTGAATGAAAAAGAAAAAGAAATTCAGAAATTGAGCCATTCCGTTTCTTTGGGAAATCAGCAACACAATTTGTCAGCAGTGGAACCATTCTCATCGCCTTGTTCAGTATCAGAAGAAACTTTGAATTTTGCAGAGGAATCCCGAGAAGAAATCCAAAAGAGTCCATCCGTTTCCATAGAGACTGAAAAAATTCACAATTCCGTCCAAATGAAAATCGAATCTGTGAATTTAATGGAAATTTCAAAGGAGAAACACATTCAAAATGGAAATGAGAATTTACTTGCAAAGGAACAAAATGCACAAGAAAAATCTCCGCATCATCCAGAGGTAAAAGAAAAACATAAAAAATAGATGAGACTTGGAATTGTACAGCTGCTAATAGCAAGCATTCTTTCACTATTTTAGTATCGCTACATTTTCCGCTTTGACCTTTTGTATCTATAAGTAATTACTTTTTTTTTAATTTTGCATTGTTGCTCAAAATATTTCCTTTTTGTTTCACTCTCGAACTGGGGATAAAATCATGAAGGAACAAATAAAATCCCACTCAAAATCAAGGACAAAATCACCTCGAGTTGAACGTGAAAAGGTCAAGCCACCAAAAAAAGCTGACAGCAAATTTGAGAAGTCCAATTCAAGCCACTTGAAGCGAGAACGAACAATTCCAAAACCATCTCCGTCGACTACATTCGAAAATGAAGAAACAGAAAAAAATGAACCGCTGAGAAAAAGACGCAAAATATTTTCCCGAGCTTCAACTTCAAATTCCGCTTCTTCAAAACCTAGCAGAGACGAAACTAGACAAAAACAAGTTCAAAAGAGCCCATCCGTTTCCATTGAACCTGAAAAAATTCACAATTCCACCCGAATCAAAATCAAACCAGTGAGTTTAATGGAACTTTCCATTCCCATTCCAGAAATTTGCATAATTAATCGTGGTTCCACGAACCATTGGGAAATGGAAAATTGTCCTCACGCCAGAGATTTTTGGTACGATTCAAATCGTTCGACTGTCCCGAAATTCCTCATCCGGTTTTACAACGACCAAGAATATCAACGGGACAAACTGCTTCATGTGAAACAACAGAAAAAACTGGAAGAGCCCAAAATCAAATATGTAGAATTAAAGCACGTGGAAAAAACGTTCGAGGGCTTGAGCAAACAACTTGGATCCGGATTTCGTCTGTGGCTTGACGTTCGTGATTTCAACATTTTCTCCACTAAATTTTCGGGGTTTTTCAAAGAGTTTGGAAAATTTGTGACTCATTTTTCATTCGGTCGACGTCTCTTCTCTGCAGACGAGATCGAGGCATCTCAACTGCTCAATTTTATTTTTGAACATTTTCCGAATCTCGAGTACTTGGCAGTTGATGAAGGAATGCTCAATAAAATGGATCAGCCGTTGAAAAACATCCGTGAGAAAAAGCTGGAGAAGCTCAAGACGATTCGACTCACAACGACTCGCCAACGAATCGCCACTTCTTTGATTATTCAACTGCTTTTACACGCCCCCGCCCTCGAGAAATTCTACGGAATTCCTCTTCACTGCCTCTCTGAAATTAAGTCATATTTTGAAAGGGCGGGAAGTTCAAATTTACCGCCCTGGTGCAAAAAACAAAAAGATGGCGCCAATGAAATTTCTATGGATTTTGTCAAAGAACTCACAGTTATACGAAATATTTATGATGAGGCGTCATCGTCCTTCAGTTTTCATGCTAATCCCAAAACGTTTTTCAATAAAATTTCAAATCTGTGCCACTTAAAGCCGCCGCTACAGGTCATTGACGTCCGCACTTACTTTGTTCGAGATCCCGAGATACGAGAAATGTGTACGAAAAAATGGTCACAACTTCTCAACTCCATTAAAATTCATGTCAAGATCCTTAAAATTGAGCCTTATCAAATGCCAAGTTTCCCTCGATTAGAAAATCTTGGCACACTTCAATTCGACCTGGACATTTGCCCATCTGCAAACAAGTTGTTATTTGGCTATTTCCCGCCAGGATTCGATTTGAATCACAAATTCCCAAATTTGAAAATAGTTCAGATTGGACTTGGTGAAAGAAGCAGCCAAATTTTGAAACGAGAGGAAAATAAATCCGATGATTTGTTTCGCACTCATTTCCCGCGGGATGTGTTTCGCCGTTGCGGCACTTTTAGCCGAGTTGAACGTCTAAACCTTTTTAATTTCGCCCCGTCAGCTTGTTTCTTAAATTTAAAGGCACTTTTCCCTAGAATCACCATTCTTCAACTGACACTCGAGACGGTTGAAATGTCAAATGCTCTTCCGATGGTTTACAAATTTTGGCCTGGGTTGAAACAGCTGATTCTCAATGTCAGTTTTTCCAGTCATTTGAGCTACAATCTGGATTCAGCGTTCACTGGAATTCCTGATTCACAGTGTAAACTTTTTGAGCGGCAAATTCGAGGGAAAGATTTGAGTTTGGGGTTGGATGCAAAATCAGTTGCGGACACAATCAGAAAATACAGGAACAAATCATCAATGCAGTGTGTAAAAGGTAATTTTTCCGCTCAATCAGTTTCACTTTCATCCCTAGGGTTTTGGTTTGAAAATTGAAAACATGTTTTGTTTTTGTAGATTTGACTCTTTTGAAAATTGTGCTGAATGGGAGAGAATCTGTCAGAGATTTCGGAATTGCGGATTGTTTGATGACGCCAGTTTCTGGAATTTATGGATTTGGACCGGATCAAATGCCGAATTTAAAAGTGAGCGTCGGCTTTGACGAGAGAATGACAACAGCTGATAGAAAATGTGAGTACTGATTTTACATTAAAACTTTGACTATTAGAATTCTTTGCTCTTTTGACTTTTGACATTTGAATCTTGAATCAAAAAGTAGCTAAAGTGCTTGTTTTTCTAAAATGGATTATTCGTTTTGTATTACAGTTGCGGAAAAGTTACTTAAGCCGATGGAGTCCTATTTGACCATCGACCGCTGAACATGGCATTCAGATTTGCTTTGGATTTCCCGTGAAATTTTATTCAGTAGTCATAATATTTTGCTGGCTCTTTTTGTCCCTCAATTTTCATTTATTTGCTCCCGCTGGACTAGTCCAGTCCTACAGTTTCATTTGAATTACTATCTTGTAAATGTACAATAGTTTTACAACTACATAAAATTCTGGGTGTACTAAATACGGTAGCAAAGGTTCTCGTTCCTAGTGCATTAAAAAATACTGATAATAGGATATTTTCGTGTTGTGAAAAGTATGTGCGAGTACGTTTTCTTCTCATTTTCAATAGTATGGGAACATTGAGTTTTGCAAATCTTGAAACTAAGGTGCAGTAATTTGCACGCTAATTTTTGTAAACGGCGTCGAATTTCATCACATTTTTTTTTATTAAAAAACTTAACACATGAATAAATAAATAAATTAAAATGAACTAAAACTTCTAACTGCAAAATCTATGGTTTAAAAAGATCTTAATTAAGGGAGTGGTATGGGCGTGGGCTCGTTAAAAATATTCTTGATGTTTGGTCCATATCGAATTCCGTACATTTGTGGAAATCTTTGAATTCGTGCCTTGATGACCGTTTCCATCCCGTAGTAATGTGCACACTTGTCCAGATTTTCACTATACTGTTTGTATTTGGGTCCCAAGAGCCGTTCAAAATAAGTGCCATTGCTCACGGGCTTGAACCATCTTTGTCTCATCGGCTGATTGTACAGGTCTTCAATGGCCATCATAAATCGATGCCAGATTCGTCCAAATCCGTCAAAATAGGGGAAACAAGCGGAATGCACGAGTTCGAATATTCTCAATATTGTGTCTAAAAGTGGATCCACATCATCTACAAACTTTTGCTTGGGGTCGGTGCAAATGGGAAGCCGCTGTTTAGTTCCAAGAACGTCATCTCGACAAACGGGGTCAATGACAAAGTCCGAGCCAAGAGTTCCGTTCCCGTCACACCACATGAGGATTTGTTGAATCCAGGTCACTTCTTGATTGGTGATGTAGGGTTGGCGACTAGGGGTCATGTAGTGATGGAGCTCTGTAAAAATGGACACGACGTGATCCACATAGTAAGGCGGCACGGCCTTTTCTGGACACCATTTTTTAAACGTTTCACCAGTCAGATTGAGAATCCGGACGCTGTTGTTGGGCTCGTGGAAGGAGTTATTATTCACTCCAAAGATGGCGTTCCTGTGAGCTTGAAGGAGGATGTGACGATCTTGGAGTTTGATCCGAAGTTTGGTGGATTCATTAGGGTCGGGGGCATTTGAGAGGGCGATGGGTGAAACTGCTGGGTCTTTTGGGCACTCGGGTATTGGGGTGTTTGCGGCGGCCATTTTTCTTGTACCATTACCACCTTCACTTCCATTACCACTACCATTCCCATTACTAGCCAAATTGGCGCCACCGTCAAAATCCAGATATGGCCCTTCACTCGGGTCACCGGGAATAAAGCTACCGGTTTCGTTACCAACAGCGCCACCTGCATTCCTTCCTTTGCCCTTTGCACTTTTGCCCTTCTTCCCCTTGCCACTAATTCCTCTTCCTGCTTTGCCAGCACCCTTTCCCTTTTTCTTTGGAAAATCGATGAAGGGCTCTCCTTTTCCACCCTTACCACCCGCATTGCGCCCTTTCCCCTTGCCCCCATTTTTGGGAAATTCGATAAATGCATCATCACCATTTCCTTTCAGGCCCCCTGCTGTACGTCCTTTGCCTTTTTTGCCAGAGCGGTCTGGAAAATCAATGAAGGGTTCACCATTTCCAACTCCGGTTGCGGTCCGTCCTTTGCCCTTCTTTCCTGAACGATCTGGAAAGTCGATGAAGGGCTCTCCATTTCCACCCTTACCACCCGCATTGCGCCCTTTCCCTTTTTTGCCAGAGCGGTCTGGGAAATCAATAAATGGTTCACCGTTTCCAACGCCACCTGCATTACGCCCTTTGCCCTTCTTTCCTGAGCGATCGGGAAAATCCAAAAAGGGCTCACCATTTCCGCCCTTACCACCTGCACTACGCCCTTTTCCTTTGCCCCCATTTTTGGGAAATTCGATAAAGGCATCATCCCCATTTCCCTGAACGCCCACGACTGTTCGCCCTTTGCCCTTTCCGCCATTTTTGGGGAATTCAATAAATGCATCGTCACCATTTCCAGCTAAACCCACCACTGTGCGCCCTTTGCCCTTCTTGCCAGAGCGATCAGGGAAGTCAATGAAGGGTTCACCATTCCCAACTCCGGTTGCTGTTCGTCCTTTACCCTTCTTTCCTGAACGATCTGGAAAGTCGATGAAGGGCTCTCCGTTTCCACCCTTGCCACCTGCATTACGCCCTTTCCCCTTGCCCGAAGAACCAGGAAAGTCCAAGAATGGGCCGCCAGCCCCACCAGCGCCACTGTTTTTAGGAAAGTCGACAAACGGCATCTTGTCATCTGACTCCACTGCGTTGTTACTACTGTCACGAGCTGATACTGTCTTTGCTATAAAAGTTACAAACAAAACGCAATAGATTTAAATCTTGAAATTTCAAAGCAGGTTAAATTTTGCTAATTTTTTTTTTATTATTCGAGTATTTACGTGGTAAATTAGTCTCTGAATTAGTTGGATCGATGGAGGGATCGAATGCACTTTGCCTTTGAATTCTTGCGTGGTGATTGTGACTATGGTCATGATGATGAGTCTTTCGAACTTGACGTGTTTTGCCTAAAAACACAGATACAAATTTAAAACAGATGCAAACACAATGAATTAAATTTATGAAACACTAAAAATCAACATTTGAAAAAAATTATTTAAGCATATTTTCTAAATTACCCGCGGAATCCACTGAACCGGTAGATGGAAGCTGTGCATGTGATTTTGAATCTGACTCTCTCACGTGAGTTTTCAATGCTGTAAAAATTTTCAATGGTTAAAAATAGCACAAAACAACTTTTAAAAATTATATTGGATTTTAAATGAAGAAAATTTTAAAATGTAGAACAACTTACAGGGAAGATTTTGGCTCATCTCGGAATTTATAGGGTCGATTGAATGTGCCTGTTCATTCTTGTGCTTGTGCGTCTCTGCAGCTGCATTTTGACCCCAGCATAAGCCAAGGAGGATAATTAAACTACTACTTAAAATTAAATTCAGTCTCAGTCTCAATCTTCTTCCGGTCATCGTCCTTTCAACTTTTAGGTCCATTTTGACCTATTTTATTTATATTTTTTGGTTTTATGTATTATAATTTTTGTAATGATTCACGTCACATTCCACATTTCACATTTAATAATTGTCTTCACAGTCTCAGTTTAGAGTCAAATGCCTTCGCTGTGAGCTTTAGTCTGTGGTCACAGGTCAGGTCAGGTCGGGTCAACTGACCCTACACGTGCTTTTCCAAAAATGGTGACCCTCAGTCCGTCATTGGGCAGATGCGTTTTAATGTAAATATGGTACAAATGTATTGTTGTATTTTAAATAGCTTTATTTCCCTTGTAATGTGAATGATGTTCAATGAATTTGTCGGTGCATTGTTGTTGTTTTGCATTTATTTGTATTTTTTAATTACAAGTGATGTAAACAATACCAAAAATATCAACTGTCGTTTTCATAGGTGCAAAAAATAGCATTGCAATTGGAATCGGAATACAATAGCAAAGGAACAAAACATACATGAAAGCAAAAGCAAAAGCAAAAGGTGACGCAAGACGCAAGGCAAAGGAGACAAGAGAGTAATTTTATACAAAGCGTAAGTGAACATACACAAGAAGGTAATGTTGAGGTGTGAGTGTCTATGTAAATTAAATGCACAAACTGCTTTTCCTTTTACTGGCCTAATTCGTATCATAGTTCATTCAAAGCCAGCGCAGTGTACAGTGTACAGTGTTTGTAACGTTTTGCATAATATTCTGACTCGGTGTAAAAACAGCGCGTGTTTCGTGTTTCGGGGTTCATCTCCGCCTTTTTTCTTTTTCCATGAGCTCGGAATAAATTCAAGAATTTATGTTTTTTTTTTAATTCAGTGTGTGTTGTATGTTGTATGTAGAATGCAGATGATAATATCCAAAATTTAGCTCACAATTTGGTTTGGAGTTGAGAGTTATTTACGATAAGAGCAGGTAAAATGTTAATAAATGCAAAATTGGCCATTTCAATGCGAACATGAATTTTAGGTATTTTTCCAATTCCATTTTTGATCTGTACGATGTATGTAAAGGCCTGACCTCACTGTATTTAGCGTATATTATTCTACATTCTAGAGATATACATTTCGACCTGGAAAGCATCCATCTTGGATCAGAATTGATAATTTATAATCAATTGTCCATGTAGTATACATACTTTTGATCAAGACAAAAGTAGGAGAAAAAATAACGCAAATTTGTTTCTCCCTTGTCCATTTCCATTTTCCACAGACAAAAAATAAGCAAGTTTTCCTATTTTAACTATACATTTTCCTCTGGATAGCGGGTATTAGAGCCACGAGCTACAAAACATTATTGATTTTCACATCCACATTTGACATTTGACATAAACATCCACATTTGAGCTAATGACTAAACTTATCCTTAATTTCCCATTTTTTCATTCGCCTCAGTGGAATGTGAAATACGAGTAAGAGTTGAAAATTGGTTCTCTTTCCATTCCTCTCAGTTCGAGTCTTATTTGATAAATTGTGGAAATTTCAACTGTCCGGCTTCGACTCATCTATTTCCATTAAAGTAAACGACCATATTTGATGTAAATGTACAAGTGTATATGAATTATGAATTATGACTGGACGAAACCCACGCAGTTTTGCAGTTTTACAATCCACAATCAATAGCATTTCTTAGCTCTTCAATTTTCGGTTCTCGGTTTTCCTGACCTCGATAAAAAGTTCAAAAGTCAAAAGTCTATATTCTAAAAAGGCATTTCTTTTCCTTTCTGTCACCGTCTTCTAAGTTTGTGTTCGCTGTGTTGTCCATTTCCAATTTTCGACTTGACATATTCAAGTACAAGTACATGTAAAACAGCTATAAATTCTGCACTCTTCTTTTACAATATACAGTTTAAAGTTTAGTTCAAAACCCACCATGGGGCTTAAAAATATGTATCTCCATTTGAAAACGAAACGGAAGATTCCTCTTCATCTGTCAATATCATCCGTTGTGAAGCACAAGGAGGATATTGCAGAATATTTTGAAAACAGGATCCTTTCATTTGTTCATACGTGCTTTTCTCTCGCCTGCTGGTTGAATATCCTTAATTTTTCACCCTCAACTTTACAAGCTGCTGGAAGCAATTTAGTAATTTACAAGGTGAATGAATCAAAGTGGCGAAGGGTGATTTTCTGGCTGCTTTCGGTCGTTTCTCTGGGTCAGTCATTTTTCGTGTGGATTCGATTCATTCAGATGCTCCTGGAGAATCCCCAAGTCAACGTGGAGAGCGTCATTCATCTCACATGCGTCGAGTTACACATGTACTCAAATTGTTTTCTCAAGCTCACCAAAATATTTTATGGGGATCAACTCATGCTCTGCTTGAACCAGATTAACTGGCTTGCGAATCATTTCAAAGGTAAATAAAAACAAACGGTCAACAAAGAAACTTCATTTTAAAATAATTATTTAACTTTTTTCACAGAAATTGGCTGTTGTAAAAAGGCAACGTGGCATTCTTCATGGACACCCCTCATTTTGATGGTAGACATTGCATTCTTCTGCCTCGGAAATGTGGTCATGATGCCCATTTTCTTCCTCTTGTTCCCATCCGCGCCCATGTACATTTTCTCTCTACTCCCGGCAAATCTCAAAGACGAAGACAAGGGGAACAGGTGGATTTTATTTGGCTGTTTCATGTGGGAAGCGATTAGTGGAGCCCTGGCGACGTTTGAATGCTTCATCGGCACCTTATTCGCCGGCCTTTTCATCTACAGCACCAAGACGTGGATTCTACGACTGAGACAAATAATACAGACAAAAATAACGGACAATAGAAATGAACGGGAAATAGAAAAGATGCTGAAAATCTACAGAATGATCCAGCTCAACAATATCCTCATGAATAAAACTTTCAGTAAAATCGTCATTCCGAGCAGCATATTCCTCGCGATAGTCATCACTACCACGTGTGTCTATGGTACCCTGCGGATCTCAAGTTCGGTCCCGTGGTACGTCTACCTCATGTTTCCAGTACTCGGGCTCATCTATTTCCTCATCATCGGTTTTGTCTTCAAGGAAATGGAAGACATTCATAGTGAGTCCAAGGAACTACTGGAAAATTATATAAGTCCGGCCGTTCTAAAAACCACAAGAGTCAAATCAATAGTTGCATCTGGTTCTGGTTCTAGTTGGAAATCTAAATATGTTAAAGTCATTAAACAACAACAACAACAGCAACGACAACTCGACTCTTTTCAACCTCTGACAGTTAGAAATCTGATATTTGGACGAATCACACTGAGCACGAGCCAAGATATCGTGGATGAAATCATCAATTATGTTCTCCTCATGCTGGAAGCATTACACTAACATCTAACATCCGTGCGAGTCGGCTCAAGTGGCTCAAGTCTGATTGCTGGTTATTGATTATTGATTATCGATATCACAGACAGACAGGCACACACTGTGCATTTTCCACAAGATATTTTACTGTATGCCAAATGCACGAGTGTAACTTTTTATCTTTGCACGTTCAACACGTCCATACTAAATATGCCATTGACAATGACAATATTTACGGAAATAATCTATCATTAAAATACCAATAAAAATACGAATATCAATTTTCAATGTATGGTTTTTTGATATCATACGATAGTCAGCGACAAATTATTATCAGCACATGTTTAAATAATTGGTCGTCTCTGTTTCTTTTGTAAAAAATGAATAAATAAAAAATGATATTTAAATACAAAGTCAACAAAATTGGAGCAAAAATCCACAATCCAAAAGTCAGCTCAAAATAATCAATAATTGATAATTGACGAGACAGCTTTTTTTTTGTTTCATTGTCAGGATTGCTTTTGTGCTGATTTCTGATTTTGAGATTTAATGTTTATTGTCTGTCTGTCTCTTTTATGTTTGCCTATATATTTTTGTATAGTATATTTAATCCTAATTTGTAGACTTCCGCACAAGATAATGACAATGAAAATTTATCTTCAAACTCTGATCTCTGATATCGAATCACCAAACCAAGTCAAGTCAAGCCATGCCAAATAAAAGGATTCGTTTCCTTTCAAAACTCATTCAGTTTACATTAGCTCAATTCAAAGCTCAATTATATCAACTTTCTGTTGCAGAAAGAGTTTTCATAATTCATATTGTAGTTTAAAAAACTAGGTAAAATGAGACAGTCGAAATTTCGTGTCTCATTCCCGCGTCACATGGTTTTCTTTCTATTGTTTTTGACATTGTGGGATTTACCACAGAAAAATGGTGTGAATGGAGCTTCTGTCTCTTCCTTTTCTGACTCGGCTTCGGCTTCGGCTTCAGATTTAGATTTAGACTTTGGTTTAGTTTTAAAGAATAGCATTGACAATTTGAACTTGAAAACCCAACACAATTTATTTTATCCCCGCGTACGAGACCGAAGCCAAATCGAGAAGGACGAAGGAGGAGAAAAATGGAGTAAAACTGCGGATTCAAGTAGCAATTTATATCCAACTGTAACCACAACACATGGAGTTGTGAGAGGAAAAGTTGAAAAGAGTCGAAGTGGACGACCCTACTATTCTTATCAAGGGATTCCATATGGAAAAGCCGAGAGATTTCAGGTCACTTTTCAACCACAACAAACAATTTTATTTACTATTATTTCTCCATTTCAAAATTCAAGATTCAAAAATGTCTTAGAAAAAATGTGAATAATGTCTTTTTTGCTCATTTTGCTACAGCCATCCGTTTTGAACAGCGAGACTTGGGAGGGAATTCGAGATGCCCGGTCTCCTGGACAACCGTGTCCTCAACTGCTCGGCAGTCAAGTAGTTGGAAGTGAGGATTGTCTTTTCCTCAACATTGCTCATCCGCATGAAGACGTAAGCCTAAAAAGAGACAAGAGATTTCCATTTTACCATTTGATTTTCATTTCCTCTGTTCAATTCATCTAAAAATTGTGATTAAAATCCTTGTCCCAATTTCTGAATTTTTGTAGTATTGTGAGGGAATTTCGCCGGTGGTCGTGTACATTCACGGCGGTTCCTTTTTGACCGGAGACGGTTCCCTTTATTCCGCAAAATACTGGATGGACAAATGTGTCGTATTTCTCACAATCAACTATCGACTCGGCGCTCTCGGGTTTCTGTGCTCTGGGGATGAAAGTATCACGGGGAATTTTGGCCTGTATGACGCCCTCATAAGTCTCGAGTGGGTTCAACGAGACATTGGGAATTTCGGAGGAGATCCAGATAAAGGTACAATAAAATTCAACAATATTCAATAAATATTCGATTATTGTCAATTTTTGTTCTGTAGTTTTGAAATTGGAAATAATATTTTGTCTATATCTTGTGGAAAAATCTGTAGTGACAATTATGGGTCTAAGTGCTGGATCTTCAATGGTCTCACATCTCATGCTGTCGCCCTTGGCAATAGGTAAACAGTAAACAGGAAAAACTATGTGCAATTATTTTTACATTTTTTCCAGGTTTATCGCCCATTTTCTTTCTTTTCTGGGTATTTGATTTGAGATTTGACATTTGAGCCATCATTTTTTAATTTATTTATTTTTGATCAAAAGGTTTATTTCACCGTGGGATTTGTCAATCCGGTACAGTTTTAAATCCGTGGAGTGCCGCAAGAAATCCAGAAAAGACTGCAGTTTCCCTCGCCCAGAAATTGAACTGCAGCGTAGAAACTACACAGGAAATGGCGACTTGTCTCAAGGGAAAAACTATCGAGGAAATTGTACAAAATCAACCCGGATTTATTGAAGTGAGAAAACATGAAACGGGAAAATAAAAAATCATGAAAAAATAATACAAAAAGTTGTACAATTTATTGACAATGTAAAACCTAATGTATTTTGTATATTTTTCAGATGGATATGATGACCATGTCGCTCCAAGTTCTGCCGCTTGCACCCGCCATTCAGACGTGGGAGACTGAGACCGAGGGTTTTCAAACAAAGGATCCTCGTGAGAGATACAAAAATGGGGATTTTCATCCGGTACCTATTATAGCCGGCTTTGTGCGGGATGAAGGAATTAGCATGCTTGGCGCACGTAAATACAAAATATGGAAGAAACATTTGGATTTTTGAAATTAAATGTAGAAAATCACAGATTGCTTTTTAGCTACGATTTGACTCTTTTTTTGCAGAAATCCTCGCAGATCCCGTGTTTTTGAAGATGTTAAACTCAATGTGGTCTAAAGTTGCTCCGGCGCTCCTCATGCTCGAAGATCAGAGACTCACCACTGAAGAAATGTCTAACATAACGGAAGCGGTCTGGAAGTTTTATCTGGGCAATGAGACAATTGGTGAAAAAACGAGGGAGCAATTTATAAACTTGTGCTCAGACAGAGGATTCAACATGGGGATTTTTGAGACCCTGAAATATCACAGTCGGTCCACGGCGGATGCCTATGGATACACGCTGAATTACAGAGGCGGACGAAGTAGTGCGGAGCAGTTTGGATACGAAACTTTTCAAGTTACACATGGAGATGATGTCCCGATGTTCACTCCGATTATAAATCCTGAGTTTGAAGAGGAAGGCGTGGCAGATGACTACGAGCAATTTGGATCCGAACAGTGTGAATTCTCAAAAACAATGGTTGGAATCTTTGCGAAATTCGCCGAGACTGGGTAAATCCAATAAATTATCAATTATAAATTCTCTAGACTCTAGACTTTGAACTTGTTACTTTTGTGACGTTTTTTTATGCATTGTTGATTGTTTTGTTGGTAATTTTCAGGAAACCAGAGGGAGCCGTGCCGACTTGGAATAAAATTGAGCCCGATGGTCCTCCCAACGTCTATTGGTATGAGCTAAACCGGCCGAATAAACTTGCCACAAACTGTCTAAATGATCGATTTAAATTTTGGGACAATTTAGCAATCAACAGACGACCTGCCTAAAATTTATTATATTGATTTAAAATAATTTTAGTCCACATCAGAAAAATCTTTTGAAGCACAAAAAATGCCGCTCGTCTAAATTTTGTGTGTGATATTTTTTATACTATTTTATGACTTGTCTGTACTTCGTGGTTTGTAGTTTGTAGTTTATAGTCTGTGGTGTGGAATCTGTGATATTACCGTTTGTATGTCATGGCAAAGTTATCAAATATTCATGAAAGAGTGAAAACATTAGTCAAGAATGCAAAAACTGTAGTTTTTTTCAAGTTTGTAAATAAAAACGGGCAGAAAGTATGTACATGTAAAAACATTTCTATGGGAAACATTGCCGGAAATATTTCCGCAAGTGGATAAAAGATAAAAGTTGGAAATTTTCTCAATTCACAAAACACAGAGTGGATCATGGACAATGCACGAGGCTCGAGCTCGAGCTGGAAACTGTCAAAACTGAATTTTAATTTCCGACTTGAGCATTTAATAACTACGCGTCAATCATGAATCATGAATACTTTTGCCGACTCTGTCGACTCTCTCTTCAATACTCATCGCACATGTCACATGTCATATCTACAATCTAAAATGTATAATGCAATTATAGCTTTATTTTCAGCTCCAAATTTCAAATTAAATCATCAATATTTATCAATGTCAAATGTCAAATGTCATTTTACTCAAGAAATCCAATGTCCAATTTTGAATAATCCGATTCCGATTTTGGATTTTCTGCGCATTTCCTCTCCGCTTCTCGTTCTAATTCCAGTTCCAGTCATTTCACCAACTCAGCTACTGCGTTTTAGTTTCAGGTTTGAATTTTGACTGTTGATTTCTGACTCGTCCCTCATCTAAACTTTCTGACTGAACCAAACCAAATCAAAAACCGGATAGACTTTTAAGGCGATTTCAGTTGAAAAGGAGATACACATAGAAAAATAGAATTCTACATTTTAGAATTTAGATTAAACCGAACCAGAATAAACTGTATAGAAATGTCACCGTTCGTCTTCCACGTTTATTTACTGATTTGATTCATTCATACATCATACAGTCGACACTCAGCAGAAGGTATAAAAAATTTCTTGTCGGAAACATTGCCAGAAATATTTCCATACATTTCACATTTCATTTCCTCAACCTGATCGTATCGAGTATCGAGTATGATGTCAACTGTCTCCACAGTCTCAATTTCTGCCATTTTACCAGTTACCAACTCGTGAGAATTGGGACGTCCACATTAATTTAACAAAATCCAGAATCGATAAAATCGGAATGTTGACGCTGGAAGAAAATGGATGGAATTTCCAAGCCATCAAAATTTACTCCACTTTGAATATTCTCCCGCTTAAAATTGACTGGACAGGAAAAACAGGGAAAACTGGAAAAATTCAAAGGCACTTGACTAAAATCAGAGTTTTCCTCTGGGGACTGTTGATTTGTTTTGCAATTCTGCACTGTCTCTTCGTAATCGGCAGACTCATGCAACTGACGTTCCTGGACCCAAAAAAATATTTTCGATGGGATCATTTCATTTTCCACGTTCCTCAGGCATTGTCTTACCCTCTGACGTATTACACGGGCTTTTGTCTGTTCTGGAAAAATCCGGGAGAGTGCGTGGTGGTCTTCAATCAATTTTTTGTACAAAGGGAAAATCCGGTGCGAAAAATGATGGCTCAAGAAGAACAAGAAATGCAGAGGAAACGCAAGTATGAAGCAAAAGGTATGAAAAAGATGATAATTAAAAGATAATAAATTATTTACAGAATTTATAACGCTCAAACTGTCTTTTTGTTTTTTTGTTTCCTCTGTAAAAAAACACAAAATGAATTACATTAAAGTTTTGAAAATTTTGCTTAATTAATTCCAGTAAAATTGGCAGGAGTGAAATCTCAAGTTCAAGTTGGGATGAATCTTGAGCCAACAGCAGCGTCAGTTTTATCACCTCCTCAAAAACAAGATTTGGATTCTAATATCCGGAAAAAAATCGTTTCCACGACAAGTTCCGGTTCCAGAGTTCGTCCTCGTTGTCGTCCTTTGTTGACATGGCCGCCGCAGTACTCACTGGATGAAATTTTAGCCAGGACAATTTCATGTCTGGTTGAATCAACAAAATACTTTGTGCTGATTGTTTTTGCTGTTGATCTGAATCGTCCTCAACATTTGTACTCTTTCCTTTCGCCAGAGCATCAGAACGGCTACAGTTTCTTAGGGCTTTTGACTGTCGAGGCCGTTTTCTTGACGATCGTCTTTGTCTTTGACTCCTTCTCAACCCTTTCTCAGCTCCTCTTCTTTAGCAAATGTGGAGCGGAATTTAAGGAAATCCAACTTCAAATCAGGTAAATAACTCTCGAGTTCCGATTCAGAATCAGATAAGAATAAAATCCAGAATCTTCAAAATTCAAAACTTGTGGAATTATTTTAAACTTTGAAACGGCGGCTCTCAAAATATTATTTCGTTTTTTGGGCGTAGAAATCTCAAAGAAAAATTCCAAGGACGTCCGATTGGCACTGGAATTGGAAATCGAGACATCCGGAGAGAAATTTGGATTATTCGTCAAATTTTGAAGGAAATGAAGGAACTGGTCCTTTTGATTGAGCTCTTCAATCGCTGTTTCCCTTTTTGCATCTTTGCCTTCAAACTTATCTGCTTGTGTATTTCAGTCCTCTTTTATTTCTTCACGATTCGTCATTACCAAGATTTTCCATTTCTTTCCCTGTTCACTGGTTACGTTGCCATTGTTATGACTTTTCTCTATGGAATCCTGTACCGAAAAGCCTTTTCAATCCCCCAGAAAATGGAGCAGTTGAAAACCGAGTTTTTGCTCTCTGTTCACAAATCAACAGCAAATCCTGAAAACGCAAACAGGAGCTTTGGGGCAGAAATGAAAAGAGAAATGGAGGGAATTCGAGATGTCGGAGTGAAAGTTGCAAGTTTTCACACGATGGAAAGAGAATCCACCCCAAATTTCATTAATTTTGTCGTAAATCAAGTCGTCAGTTTACTCGTCACATTTCCAAGGTAACGGTAAAAAACATGAATATGCAGATGTTCTACAGTAGAACACGGACAACGATAGCGATGAAATATTAAATTAGCAATTCACATACCTTTTTAGTCATACATAATTCATAGAAAATATAAAGAGAATTGCAAGTTTTGTTTCTGTCACGGATGATTTCCTAAAATATTATGTAATTTCAATATTTTTGCAAACAAATTAAATACATTAATATGATAAAAGGTAAAGGGTAAACGACATAAATAATATGTACAAAGGAGAAAGGTAAAAAGTAGTAGGTAAAATTGTTGATTGAAGCACCTGCAAAAATTAAATAGATAATTTGTTGAAATTTAACGCCGTTTGATATTTACAAGTTTGCATTTCATTCTTATCGACGCACAATTATCCGGATGACAAATAAAAACGCATTTGGAAATAGGCAGTCCCAAAAACTGCAAAACCACATGACTTACCTTAAAAA
>JAQGBH010002412.1:0-24656 GCA_034698265.1 Sminthurinus aureus | reverse complement strand
TTTTTCCCCACAATCGGTTGTGAACAAAAATTCAGATGAATCCACCTTGTATAGAATAGAAGTTCACTTGCCATGCTGAACACTGAACAGTGAGCAGTCAACAATACAAAATACAAAATACAATTCACAATTTACCAACCTGTCTCGATTTTACTTGTGAATTGTAAACCATCAACCAAGTCAAACCAAACCAATCCAATCCCCTCTCATTTTCTCTCTCTTTCTGTGTATCTCGTATCTTGTTCCGTCTGTCTCAAGTCTCGAGTCTCAAGTCAGTAGTGAATGAATTTTTGAGTCAGTTTATCTTTATCTCTGTCTCTGTGCTGTGTGTGAAAAGTGCTTAGTTATTTTTACTTTAAACTTTTATTTCAGTTTCAAAACTCCAAACTCAAAATAACAGATACTACTTCAACTTGAATTCCACTCGTATTAGTTATTATTTATTAGTTATGAGTCAATCAATAAATAATAAATAAACTACAAGTTAGTGATTAAGTTCTACCAAATTTTGTCATTTGTGGACATATCATCAGACTCTTTTAATGTTTTAACAACTGTTCTTCACCTCGATCTTCATCTTCATCTCCCGTGTTTTGAATTTGCATGGCTTGAAAAAGTTTGTGAATTATTGAATATATTGAGAAAACAACAGAGAAAATGTGAAGTGATATCTGAGTGAAATCTTCTCCATAAGGCATAAAGTATTATTGTCAAGCTTGTCCAAGCAATGACCAAATATTAAATGTAGCCGGTAATGCTAAAAAATGCAAAACTAAAGAGTAATATTTATGTTTTTTGCAACAGAATTTTGTAATAAGTATTCAGTCATAATTAAAAAGATATGCAAGATGTAAATAGACAAGGTAATTTTAGTAAATCAAATTTAATATGACATATGTATATTTGGTACATGATAATCACTATAATTAGCTTTGCATGCAGCCTTATTCGTCAGGTGTAGGTAATCAATTTCAGATTTCGAAAGAAAACAAGATGAGTTTTACTTTAAATTATAAAATTTTATTTAATATCTTATTACTGCGGTTTTAACAATGATTTTCTGTGAATATCTCAATGCTTGGATTTGTTTCGATTTTCGATTGGTGATAATTTTTCTTCTGTATTGATATTAAAAATGACGAGAGGAATACAGTTTTTAGCATTAAAAATAGGGACACATTGACTGCGCCATATTCGTGTATCATGTTCAAAGTACCTACAAAAATAAAAAGTATCGTAAAAGTATTGATATTTGAGATGAACTTGAATAATGCAAATCTATTTCACCGAGGGTAAATGGTAAATGGTGAATGGAAAGTTCAACCTCATGTAGTCAGTTAGCAACACGAAACACGAGCTAGAGTCAGAGCTGGCATAATATGAAAAAGAACTGCCGTCTGTTGATGTACTTATAAGTACGATATTTCCATTTTGAAATGATTCGTTCATTCATTCACTCACTCATTTTAGAAAATTCATGCATGCATGTTTTTTACTAGAGACTAGAGACTAGAGGAAAATATATATTTTAGAAAGAACGTTTTACCATCAACTAATATCGTTACACACACATATGATGCCAATGCTGATGATGATGATTATGATGATTATTAGTATCATGATTATTATTATGCATGTAGAATAGAATAGATATGAAGATGAGGCATCCATTCATTCATTCATTCGTTCACTCTTTGTATTCTTTCATTCATTCATTCATGTTGCCTGCCTGCTTTCTTGCTGCTGTTGCTAGTTTCTAGTTGCTACTGCTACTGCATGAATATGTATAAAAATAAATACATCTGTAATGGATCTTGGGGGAAAACATTTTAATTTTATTAAGATAGCCATGTATGGTGTTAAATGGAAGTGGGACAAGAGACGAGAGACGAGGTTCAGGCTTGCTGTTTGCTACAGTCAATAGTACTGCTTGATCGTGGATCGTTGATCGGCAAGGCCAGTCTTCTGATTTGATTTCCTCTATCATTGATTTTTCTCCCATCTTCCATCTACGATAAATACACATTTAGTATATTAAAATATTATTATGTATAAAAGATAATGAATTCATTATTTTCTTGCTCAATTGGGATATGGGATAGGCGTAATAAATAATAAATATCTACACAGATATAATAATATTAGTATAAGTTTCCCCAATTCCAATTTCATAGATAATGATTTCAAAAAACGACCATGTCAAATTTTTAATCAATCAAACGTTTGATATATTTTTATTTGATGCATTAAGAGATGCATTTAATGCATGAAAAATATGAATATAGTGAAGGATATGTGTAAAATGGAAAAGTAGGCATGTTTCTCCTTTGCTCTTAAAATACAGATTCAAGATTTTTTCTAGAGAAACTAAAACAGTCGAGTCTTGAGTTTTCTCTACTTGATAAAATTTTAAGTGTACTTTACATAATACATTATGTTATACCAATTCCTGTACATTTCTTTCTATTTATGCTATACCATGAAGAATGGAGAATGAAAAATGGAGCCGACAGCGGCAATAGACAATCAGTGAGGAAATAGCTCAGTCCCAAAAGCTTTACGCACATTTGATTTTCGATCGCAGTCAATCTTTTCCCATTACTCGTTTTTTTCTTTCACTCGTCACTCATCAGTCGTCAAGTGTAGTGTAAAAGTAATGGATAATATTATATTCAATGGTGTTTGTGAATATTTGTAACGACTACACAGGGAAATAAATATATTTTCTACATTAGATATTAAATTTTAGATAGTCGATAGTCGAGATTCGAGATAGTATAACATCGATGATGAAGATGATATTACGTTTCCTTTTTCCATATTCTGCTGAAATAGAAATTCTGCCAATATACTTGATACTTGATTATTATTATAATATTCAACGTAATAGTCAACCTTTGTGACCTAAATGGAGCATCAGAATAATGTCAAGGCCATTGAAAATGATAAAATATTATTTGAATATATTTTATTCCTACTAATAATAATTATTATTATTATTATATTAAGTAAAATGCTTCAATGTACAAGTAAGAATCTTTGGTTATTTCTTATTTCTTTTCATTTTTGATTCTTTCAGGGAGTTGAATTTTTTAACCCGGGAAGTTACCATGCAAGTGCTTTGGAAGTATAAAAGTAAGTTACAAAGTTACAATAATATAATAATTATTATTATATTACTATATAGATCATTTTGTTTGTTTTAAACAAATTGAATGCTATAAAAAAAGTATAAATTATAACATGTATTTCCCATGTGAGTAAAATAGTACGAGCTGAACATTATTATATCAGTATAATCAGTATTATATGATATTATGGAAAATGGAATTCAATTTCAATTCAACTCACAACTCGCAACCAGTATTTCAGTATTCGACAAGGATTTTCCTTTTGCCCACAATCAGCAGTCTACAATAAAACTATTAAAAGCGGATCTTGCAGTGGTTCCCTGCACATTGAACATTGAACACAGTTCTTAGACATTAGACATTAGACATTGAACGTACTTCAATAAAGGAAACATGTTGTAATAAGTCTTGGTCGTGTACCTTGTTGTACTTACAATCTTACAATTTCCAACATTGAGCTTATAGATTCAACCTGAAACCTGAAGTCACAAAGTAGTCAAAGTCGGAGGAAGCTCAACACTCAACGCTCCAAGAAGATTGAACAACAAAAGTCGACAAAACAGAAAATTCCTCAGTCATTACATGATCAACACAACACACAACACGGAGAAGAGAAAGAGATTTTTGTCCTGATACAAAATACAAACGATGTTTTTCTTTCATCCGTCTTCTTCTCTTAACTCTTCTTCTCTTTCTTCTTCTTGTCAGTGATGGACGGACATACACAGTTAGTTTGTTCGTGTTCCGTTCCGACCCAGTGATTTTATTATTATTTTCTGTACAGATACATTTTTTTTTGGTCTCGTCGATTCTAATTTTCCTCCTCTGCTGATGATATATAAATATCAGTGGGTATCTGCATGTACAATGTGCAATGTACAAAACTAAATAGTATTAAAGATAGACTACATGAACATAAAAACATAGAAAACTAGTATTTGATGAATTATTCACCAGTAGAAAATAGAGAATGAAACCCCAAGATAGAAATTCAAACTCTCCATACATAATATTATGCACACAAATTACTCAAGGAAAATCTTAACCAACCATCCCTTTACACATTACACATAAAACAAGGTTTCAAATAATGTGACCAAAGTGAATGTACCATATATCATCATCACCACCAACCAACATCATCAGCATCGTCTCCAAAGTCGAAGGAAAACGGGCATTGACTCATTAATCTTTGTGGATGTATCTGTTATCTGCACGTTTAAATTCATTCCTAAAATTTGAATTTGAACAAAATCACCGATTGAAATGAGGACTTCACCAGGATTTGTATTTGTATTTTGTATACAGAAGGAAAATCTCAGTTTATTTGTATAAAACAAGACTGTGAAGTGAAAATGTGCTAATCAGTAATTTATAAGTAAACGAATATTGAAGCCATTTGCTGTCAGTGTTTCAAACTTTAAAGTTTCTAAAAATAACAACTAAAAAATTACAAAATTCCCTCTTGTGTTTGTATCTTTGATATTTTGTAAAGGGAATGGAAAAAAGTACTTTTTTTGTGTGTACTCAGAAATCAAAATTTGAACCATATTAAAAGTTCAAAATTCAGAATTCAGAATTCAAAACAATATGGTTAGAAGTTAGAAACGTTACTCTACTTGTTGCTCTTTTTATAATTAGTTGCCGCAGAAATTTTTGCAGTTTGTACACAATGCAAAACATTGGTTTCACAAGATTGTTCTCAGGTCATCAACGTTAACAAGGAATGCTGACTTTATTCTACATTAAAAGGAATTCCTCGTGTGTGTGTGTGTGTGTGTGTATGTAACCCACATTCCAAAATTTGAATTCGTGGTGCACATCAAACAACATGCACACTCACTCAAACACCTTACACACACACATACATACAAAGTTGTAGAATAAAAACAAAAAACAGCTTGCATTTCAGCATTCTTTCACACGCCACCAGCCGCAACCTAAGAGCTAAGAGTGAATGACAAATACCTACATAAGAGCCAAGTACAAAGTTTATCTCTGCAAGGATTTAAACAAAAACAAAAACAGCAAGATGAGCAACAGTTTTGCATTTATTTGAACTTCAACTTTCATTCCACGCTACAGATTACACATTCAACAGGATTCAACGATTCAACACATGAAAATTTCCGTCATATGAATTCATGATCGCGACGTTGAACTGTAAGCTTAAGAGAAAATTCAGCTTGCTTTAAAAAGCAAATGAAGAATTGTTTTAATCATGCTAAAAAGCTTTTTTTGAAATCCTTTACAATTATTTCTTTTGTACAAGAATTACCATAGACGCTTTAAAATTAAAAATTTACCACAATTCAGATCATCAGAATGGACTAGCAGAAAAGAAAATAATTTCCCTTTCAACCAAAAAAAGTATCAAGTTATCTGCACTGATCATCGATTTGAAAACGGAATTAGATTAACACAAACATTTTGTTCCATTTTATAAAAGACAACCCTAGTTTGTCTCTCAACAGCTGTTTGACATGTTTTTATGCGTTTTTAATCCTTTATTTTGTCTGTTTATCTAAAAATGCTTTGGTTTTATTCAACCTTTTCTCATTTTTTTGTTTCATTTTTTGAAATAGTTATAATGTAACGTTTAAGTACTAAAAATGTTTGTTTCTTTAGTTTCAGATCCTTTGAAGCAGACGCAGGAATTTCAGTACAAGCATTGAGCAGTGCTTGAGGAATGACGCGTGATAAATCCATAAATGGTAAATAAATTTAACACGAACCACGACCAAGTCAGCAGTCATCAGTTGTCGAATTTCAACAAGCTGAGCTTTGAAGAAAAATGAACTTAAATTTCATTGGTGACGAAGAACATCAATACTAAGGATGCAGCAAATATTTTGGACTACCTAAGTAAATACTGTTAAAATTGATGAAAATCTGTCTCAACCTCTGATACACAAAGTTAGAGTGAGACTCTCACATGGCATGCTATTTTGATCGATTTTTCGATTTTTTTTGTCGGTGGGATTCTTGCTCCTCGCATTGTTTAATCTGAATCATCGAGTACAGAGTACAGATAAGCTACAGAACACTATATGTTGATCCTGTCATTGGTGAAATGTATTTTTACACCCGTCTCAGAATTCCGAATCAAGAATCAAGTACAAAACAACGGTAATGTTTAAGCTGCAAAATGCAAAAATGACTACATTCATCAGACATCATGGATCAGGTATGAGGAACAGTAACATTTAGTAGAATAAGAATTAAGAATAAGCTTTTGAATATTTTGGTCCTAGACCAAAATCTTACGTGCCATAATAGATAATAATATATCATCTGAATTTCATGCCAAAAGGCAAATGCGCAAAGTACAATAAGGAAAGTGAAAAAGTACTTTGTTGATGTCTGTTGCATAATGTGCAAATTTTTCTCAGAGATTTAAATAAACAGGTGACAGGTACACATAGAGTCAGAGACAGAGAGAATGAAAGGACGGGTGTTTAGTGTTTATATTATGCATAAGAATGATGACAAAAGCAAATGAGTGAATGAGTGAGTGCTCCCAACAGCGACAAGTCTCATCTGCATCCATATTAAACATATAAATAAGAAATAAGTGTAAATTATATCTAAATTTATTTGTACATTGTACATATACATAATTCAGATGCATAATATATAATATTGTATCTGTATAAAGTATGAATCCTAAATCCTGTTAGAAAACTAGACGACAAATAAGGTGAGCATCCACATCTACATCCACAATCCACTAAAGATAATAATAATATTGTTATATTATTATTATCATTTTTATTATTATTATGATAGAGAAAAGAGAAAAAAAGGTGTTCACGGATGTGACCTCAAACTTAACACAACACAGTACAGCTCATTTCATCCAATATTCAGTGTATTGAATTGAATTGCTTTGCTGTGAATCTCTTTCATGTCTATTTCCATGTTTATTTGATACTTGTTAGTTGTTAGTTATTACACTCTCTGCATCTCTTTGTCTCTTTTCTTGTGCTTGTTTTTCATAGATCATCTGTTCATTATACAAATAGTTGGAGACAAAAGGACCACTAATAATATGAATAGGAATATGGATATGAATATGCATGCACATGTGTATTGTGTATAGGTAAAAAAAATAAACAAACTGATCATCACCTTAGTCTTTAGTCTTTAGTATGAATTATGTATGCAAATAATAATAAAGTGTGGGGGAAAATACAAATACAAATACAAAGGTCGTTCTTTCTGTGCTTCATTCTCCATTCTGGTGAGATGCAATTCTTTAGAGATTTTCCTCATGGAACCATTTTAAGCTGAGCTTGAGAATTGTCATATGTATCTACAACGTACATCTACAATACAATGTGGACGACGTACTACGTACTACGTACGTTGTACATTATACTATTATACATTATATATTGCTTCTGCAAAAGTTACACATATCTTATGATTATATGTACACAGCGTACAGATTTTCTACTATCTGCACACTGCTCTCTCTATTGTTATTTGTTGTTGTTTCTCTGCATAAAAATGTGTGCATACTGCGTACTATACATGAGCAGCTGTTTTAAAGAATGTACAATGTATCCGTAATCACTTTAGTATTTTGCTACATCGTTCTCGTCCAAACTCCAAACAACGACTCAAATCTCCATCTCAAATATTACACGATATTAAATAATATTATCAATCATCAATGTACTCTTTATTTTGTTTACCTAATTTGTATTCAGGTCTGGAGGCTGGAACTACACTGTAATTATATGCACGTACTTATAATATATGTGCGTATCATGTATTACGTAGACAAGGTTCCGCTGATTACTTTATCATTTATAGCTAAAATTGCGCATTATCCATCGCCCATTGTCCATTGTTCATCATCCAGAATCTAGAATCCAGAATCCAGAATCCACAAGTCTGAATTAAAACGTGAGATCAGAACTAGATGTTTATATCATGTGTTATGAGTAATTCAATATGAACAATTTAATTTTGAGATGCTTCTATCCAAAATATTTGAACCAGTTTCTTTTTAATGGACCAACTATTCTGCTCTACTTTTATGCATGTACGTAATACAATATAATGATGGCTTGTTCTCTCAACTCTCAACTATATGGCACTATTTATTTATTATTTACTATTTACTATTTCTATTTTTGTAAATGCATACTTTTAAGAAATTTCAATAATGTTTCAGCTCGGCATAATACATACAAGAGACTTCATGCATTATGTTTAAGTGCGATAGACACTAGGTTCAATTAAAATTACTTGAATACCCACTGCTCACTATGTTTGTTCTTATTTTTTATTGCTTGCCTATGTAAGTACATACAACGTACGACGTACAAGTTTGCATATATGAGTGTGTGTGTGTAGGTATTTCAAGACATGACTAACATGACTTCATGTGCAAAAATAAATGTTAAAGGTAAGAATGAATGTGTGTGTATAACAATATTATTACTCCTTACTCCTTACTGCATATTTATCCCACGGTAGATTTGCGCTTACAAACCTATGTCTAAGTACAGACTACAGACTACATACATAAGTACATGTACAGGATATATCTAGAATCTACAAGTAGTAATGTGAGCAAAAAAGAAATGAAAAAAACAGTGCAAAGTCCACAACATGTCTAATGTCTAGATTCTAGAGTCTAGTCAGAGCTATTTGTTTGATGTTAGTTGTTTAGAGCCCCTCTAATGATACTTAAATTCGACTTAACTTAGTATTACAAAAGTTAGAGATTAAAAATGCTTTACAAAATCCTAAGAAATTGTACAAAAATAAATTACTAATAACTTGAGCATAATTTTATTAATTTTACGGTTTATTCTAGAATCTAGAATCTATATGTTCCACAGCTCAAAATTGAAAACTTGAGACTTTAGACAGGTAATATTTTCAAATTCTATGTAACGAACATAATAATTATTTCTCGTGCCGCTTGCTTCAATTTGTTTTACTGATAGCCCTTTGAATATTTTCTCACCGTTTGCTTACAGGTAGATGATTTACACCTTTCATTTGAGTATATATTAGGTGTTAAGTGTCAATTCAAGATTGATGGAGGATTCATCTGTTGTGATTATAACTGATCTTTGCTATTGGGGAAATAGTCAAATGTACATAGTAATGGTTGCATCTTGGATATTGAATGTGGAATGTCAAATGTCTAGTCAGAATGTATTCTGTATTTATACTAAACATGTTTTGAATTTTTGAAATTGTCAGAATCCACAATGTATTAAAGAATTAAATACTTACAGGATGAATAGTAAATAGTGCTGTTTACTGTTTAAGAACTGAATCCATTCTATGGAGTATCTTATCTCTTACATTTTTTTAATGAGTACAAGTTTCCCTGGACTGGTATTGAGTATTGAGTAGCTCGAAAACTTTTTACATTGTCACAAGTCACAAGATACAAGATACTAGACGCAAGAGATATTTGAACGGAAAATTGAAGTCGAACAAAGTCGGCAAGTACAACACACTTGTTATGTACTGTTAGTAGTTAAATGCTTGTCAGTTGTCAGAGTATGTATATAATGTATAATGTGTAAAGTGAAATGTATGGGGAATTAAGACTTTCAAGTGGAATTGTTCAACTACAGCAAGACGCTCATGTTGTTTGCATAAGATGGAAGAAATTATCAAGTAGCAAAAGCCTCTTTACTATCCATTCATACTGCTGACCATACCACATACCTGATAAATGTCACGTGATACATGAAGATTCAAGTTTCAAGAATCAAGAAGCCACGCAAAAAAATTCATGAACATTAGATAAATTCCATCTCCTCTCATACTTTTGCAAATGCTCATTTACAATATTTTCACTCCAAACAGAAAAGCTGTAGGCATAAATCTCATGTATGTTTTTAGTTTTCAAATCCAAATTGAATTATCCTGAATTCTTGATCATGATCACTATCAGCATCGTGTGATCAATAATTTAATCATCCGTGCCGTGCACATCCAAACACATAACACATTTAATTTGCTGGAAACTGGAAACCTGACAAGCAAGAGCAACTTGTGAAAAGGTGTGATGAAAATGAACAATAAAGGATAATAATTTTGAATTATGTAATAGAAAATTGTCAATGGACTTGACCATCGTCAATTCCTTATCTTTTTATATTTTATATCAATATCAATATCAATGAGTATAAAATAGAAAAATAAAAGTCCACTTATACCAAAAGATAAAGTTGCAAAGTTGCAGAACTCGCAAATCTTGTGGAATCTGGTACTTAGTATCGAAATCATAGATGAAATAAAAGAATACAGATTGTATCTGGTTGATGTTACATCTGGCTAAATTGTCTTACCATGACATTCGTCACCCTCGTGACAACTTGCAGCACTCGTTCATCAGCATCATGATCAATGATCAATGATGAGTTTGAGAAGAAGTTTTTCTGAAAATTATTCCCTCCTTTAATAAAATATGGATTAAATTCAAGGAAGTTGAATATTGAATATGATTTTTTACAATTTGCAATCCGCTACTACATTTATTATAATAATAATCATGTAAAGATCTCTCATGTTCAATTAGTGTAATCAGTATCAGTATTTTTTAACACTGACAATGACTTTGCATATTCAATATTCAATTTACAATTGTTGTATGCTGTAATAGATGCTACTGCAAAATTTGGCATCATATGTATTTATCATAAATCACAATAATAAAGTTTACTAGGAAATTTATCAACTTTTTCTTTGTAGAATTCCAACAGGAAAAGTGATAGGGAAACTATATGCTTAGAGATGAAAAGTATATTTGATAAACAATGAAAACATAATTCAAGAATTTCAATTTGAGTTTCCTGAGTCTCAAGTCTCAAATCTCGGGAGTTCTTTTGTTAGTTTGAAGCATAATAGAATTATACTTAAATATTTGCATAAGAAATGAGAAAGGAGAACTGAGGTTTATAAATACATGAAAATGAAATTTCCGGTTCTTGTTCCATCCTCAAAAGCCTTGAAGAGGGCTCACGGAAACTATCTTTGGGTGTATTTGTGTCTACTGTCTAGATTCTACATTCTAGATTCAATGTTTATTTAGCCAAATTCAGGCTTTCATGCAACGGGTACGAGTGGTAGCGTTGAGCTTTCCCTGTCAAAGATGAAAGAGGATCTCTGCACTTGTTTACTTTCCCTCTTTTGTCCTCTCTTGGTTTGGTTTGGTTCAAGGCATATTTGGATTTTGGATTCAATATTCAATATCCAGCAAATCACCGTCTCTACCGAATTCTAATATAATATTGGTCTTCCAACTAAATTCGCTCCTTGCACAAAAAAAACGTTGCATATTTTACAATCGGAATTAGTGAAGAATCTAGTCTTACATAAGACAAAAGTTCTTTTATCATTTTATAGGGAACCCTTATTTATTTATTTTATATGCAGATTTTTATTTTATTCCTTTTCATACTATTTTGAGGTATAAAAATTATTCATAAAAACTCGAAAGAGGTATGTACGATATACAATTTACACGGTGTACGTAAAGAACAAAGATCTAAAAGTAGAAACTAAATTTGCATGCTTTTTTAGGGTAGTGCAGCGAAGCTAGCTACCCTATTAGTCTGGACAGATCCGTCTGTCATCACTACGATTGCGCATGCGCGACTTTGTGGCTCAGTGGTTTAGAGACTTGCATCGAGTGCCGTGTAGGCGGGGGTTCGATTCTCAGCTGAAGCTTAAGTTTTCGACTCGATTTTGTCACACCCACTTATATGTAGGAGCGCGAGCCTACACCCGCAGTCTCACTTTGCCCCATACTTACTGAATACAAGCTGTACATACGATTTTTATTAGTGGACACTTGGTAGTGTATGCTTATGTCAGGGCCCTGCAGTTCATGATGAGGCCCTGACATAAGCATACAGTACCACGTGCACACTTATAAAAGGGACAAAGTATACATTTGTTTATTTACTCTGAGCAGATTATACGCGCTGCACTACCCTCTCGCAATGAAGAATTCATAAAGCGAGTTTTAAAACATGCTTTGCCACGATTTAGATTTTTTTACTTTGTCTGCACATTGTTATAGAACTCACAGTTCAAGATTTATAATTTAAAATTTACTGATATTGTTAATCTATTGAAAATTCAAAACAAAAAGTCAAAAGTTGTAGCATAAACGTCAAATGTCAAATCCATAAATTTTATGTTCCTCTTAAAAATTTATGCCGTGAGTTTTAAGGCAATTAAACCATTAAATTGCTCTTTAATCTGACAATTACACAATACACAACAGAAATAAATGTTTTAAGTTTGGTCTTGTTGTGACTTTTCAAGACTTGAAATTATAAAATCCAAATTGGTTTTAACTGGACGGGCATGTTTAGTGCAGAAAACTGAAAGCTGAAAACTAGAAATGTAAGTTTGGCTGAAAAGCCAAGAAAAATGTTGATAAAAAGTTGTCTGTCATCATCATCATCATTTCCAAATTATTTGTCCTATCCCGGTTAACGAAGATGCAGTTTGGAATCAAAGCACAATGTACATAATCTTATAGCTCTAGTGAGATTCCAAATTCCAATGTCTAACATAACTTTGTACATAACTTTGTTAGACATTGGCGAAAACACTGCAAATAACTAGTTTCCGATTGTTGCTCTAAACTCTAAACTATTTTTATTTGAGTCTTGAATAGAACCTGTCCAATACTCTCAAAGCTCAAGACTCCAGAGTAAATTCTTTCAAGAGACAACTTTTTTCTATGTTAAGTGCTCATGTTTTAAGTAGGATGGCGCTCCTGGCGCAGCTGTAGAATCACGCTGTACATTGATTGAACAATCTAGAATCTAGAATCCAGAATCTAGAATCTACAATAATATTTTGCTGTTTGTACAGCTCAGCACTCTACACTCCACACTCTCCATTCTGCATGCCATGTTCTGTTAATGTTCTGTATGATATATTGAATTTTGTTAAGTCAATACTCCCTCAAGATGTTGATTTCCAGTTTCTAGTTTCCAGTTTCCAGTGAATAAACAAAGGGATAGAGTAGAATAAAACCGAATTGGAAACGGCAACAGGAGCTCTTGTACAATGTACAATGTCCACGGTTATCTATTCTGTACTCTATTTATTATGATAGAATGATGGTTGATGGTTGATGGTGAATTAAATCAACTGAAAATCGGAGGAAATTCTATTGACTGAGAGATTGAGAAGTGAGTGTCATAAATTTACATGGATAAAATTTTACTAACTAGAAACAAGAGAATAGCCATTCTAAATACAAACCACACGGTGATTGTGTTGATTTACTCTAATTTCGTCCGGATCTAATATATAATACAAGTTTATCAAGGTTTCTCTCAAAATGAAATTGTGCATTGTACATTGTACAATGTACAATGTACAATGTAGAATCTACATGGGTGGTAGACAAAAGTAGAAAATTAATGTTGGTCGGGAGGTGTCCAGATTCCAGATGATGATGTCGATTCTTCGATTCCTACTGCTGCTACTGCTACACGAACATTTATAGACGAAAGTCTACATTCTACATTGTGAGAAGGGAGATGAAGAAAATTATTGTGTAGAAAGTTGGAAAAGGAAACAATGAAACAATTTCCCGATTTCCCTGATTCAAATTGTGTATATACGAATAGCTGTATGATACTTGTATATTGTATCTATCTGGTACTCTGATATTTTGCGTGTGAACTCGGTCCTCTAAATTCTACATTCTACACTCTGTACACATAACTACAGACTCTAGACTGCAGACTACAGATAGAAGATGGGACTAGGAATATTCGTGCACGCTAAACGAGATTTTGGTTCTGATTCTGATTCTGGTTTTGGTTTTGTTCCATGTTCGTCCTGCTCTCGTCTGTTTTCGTTCATGGATCGAAGATGTAGTGCCAGAGCTATCCGTATAGTGATGATGAGGCCCAAGCGAGTCTCAACGAGCAAAGAAAAGAGAAAAGAGAGTCGGAATCCGAATCCGAATCGCAGATCCAGACAGTGGCATCTGAATAGGAAACTCACAGGACATTTTTTTGCTACATCATGGCACGTTGTACCGTGTACACTGTATACTGTGTATACCAATGGTGACACAGTGGGAGAAAGTAATGGATGACAGAGAACCGAGGACAGAAAACAGAGAACAGAGATAGACAAAGCATGCCTGAGAGAACTGGGAGAAAGTGGTGGAGCAGAGATACCAAATTTTTTGGCTAGTTTGAATCAGAACTCAAGACTCAAGACTCAAAGCTCTTGACTTGAGACTCAAAATATTTTAGAGTTGTACAAGAAAAACGTGTTTAGTTATTACCTGTACCCGCGCAATAAGTACGGAATCCATTCTATACTATACATCTACAGAGTACAGAGTACATATATCAATATATCATATCACAGAAAGAGAAACGCAAGAAATAGACACATAGCTACTTGAAAGTTTGTTCAAAATATTCCATATTCAGTAGCAGAAACCGTTGTGAGTTTCCAACAGAAAAAGAATGAGAGAAGAGGAAGAGGAGGAGGAAGAAGAAGGTTTGAGTTGAGCTGTAGTTGGAGTTGGAACTGAAACTGGAACTGGAGCATGCTCATCAGAACCCGCCTTCAGCATTCCTACTACTATCGTTATCCGGGTCGTTTTCCTTTTCCTTTCTCCTCTTCTTCTCCTTCTCCTACTACTGTACTGACTACTGACGATCACTGTACACTATACATTATACATGTGCATACTCTATACTCCGAAACCGTATACAGTATACAGCGCACAGTACAGAGTTGAGAGTGTTCTTCGCCAAAGCCTTTCGCATCCACATCCACATCTACACAGAGGAGAAAGGAGAAAAGCGAAAGAAGGATAGAATAGCGAAATAGAAATAGCGAAACGCATATACACTGATTCTTCTTCTGCTTTTGCCTCTACTTCTTCATCCTTCACATCCATATCTACATTCACATTTTGTTCCATACTCCATACCCTTCTACTCCATGTGAATTGTATATTGTACATTGTATATTGTACATTGTACATTGTACGTTGTGCATACACTTGAGCCATGAGCAAAGCGAGAGTAAAATGGAAATATGTTCTTGTTTTTGGGCCGATTTGGATGAACATTTTGGAATCTGCTTTCATGAGGACGACAGTACCAGTGCCAGTGCAAGTGCAAAACTAGAGAGAGAAAGTGAGAGAAGGAGAGAGCCCAAGCATAGAGAAATTCAGCCTGTCTCTGGTTCACAGATCAAAAGAGAGAAAGTGTACAGAAAGTCTCACTCCACATCCACACTGAACATCGAGTACCACAAGGAAAAAGGGAAAAGAAGATAGAAACTCTGGAGTGAGTGAGTGAAAGTAGTGAGTGAGCGTGTGTTTAAATTGAGGCAAGTGGAGCAGGAAAATGATAAAGACTTCCAGATGATCGTCAGACTCCGTCAAGGTTGCATCCGCTCGTCCACTCATCGACTCCTACTCCACTCAAACTTTTAAACTTTGGTCGGATGGAGTAATCCTTAATTCCCGACAAAGACAAAATAATAATAATAAAAGTACCACAAAAATAGACACGAGACAAACATAAACATCCAAGAAAAAGGAAAAGGAATCCCATGATAAATAAAAGTGGTAAATAAAAGTGCAATTCTCGATTCTGTTTGGATCCTTGTGCTTTTTTTCTGTAGTTGTAAATTTCGTTTTACAATCCCAATCCCATTTATTTTGTCCAGTACCAGTAACAAGTACAAAGAAGCGGTTTAAGTTAATTGCCAAGTTGTAACATGCCATTGATACATAATACTCAGTTCTTGTTATCGTTATCGTTGTCGTTGTCGGACAATGAGTGCCACACATCAAAAGGTTAAAATATCCAAGTGTTTGTTCAAGTTATTCGAGTAAAACTGTCCTTGTGTTGTGATAATGTAAGGTTTAAATTTCATCAATCAGTTGCAATAAAAAACTCATGTTGACATGAGAAGGAATAACAATAACCCCGGTGAACCTGAGCCTCCAGTTTTTCATTTCTCCTTCCAATTTTCTTCCGTTTCGTCTCCATTTCATCCGTCTTCTCATCTTTCTCCTCGTCTTCTCGTTCTCCTGTTTGTTCCAATTCTTGTTCCAGTTCGTGCTTCACTAAACTGTGATATCTACAAATAATAATAATAATAACAGCAACAACAACAAGAGTACTGTACTATACTATGACCAAATTATTTTGGACCCGAAGACTCGGCTGTGGGTGTAGTACGATTGTGAGTTGCTGTAACAGTTACAGTCACTGTGCCGGATCACAGAAGACCAAACGGGACCGGAACTCACATGGAAATCCATGGAGGAAAACGGTTGTCTTTGGAGTTTTTGTATTTTCACTCTATTTTGCTCTACTCAGTTTTGTCTCTTTCCTCGCCTTGTCCAATCATCGTAGTCCCAGAACGCCGCTCATTTCCTCCTCATCACATTCTGGTTCTGGTTCTGGCTCTGGACAGCTACACAAGGTACACATTTTAAACTTATGTACATAATATATGTATTTCCATCGAATTTACCATATTATACGGTATTGTCATCCGCCTTGCACAAAGCACAAAGCTCAATGAAGGTTCTTGTAGTAAAATGGCCATTCCTACATGTTTTCATTTCCATTCTCTGTTCTCCGCTTTCTAATATCTAATATCTAATGTATCTTATAACTTTGTAACATGCAATAACATCAAACCAAGCGTGTAATGATAATGACAGTAATAATAATAATAATTACCAAAAACGCGGGAAATAGCTTAGTCAACATTTGTACATGGTACGATACGCTCCAAAATATACGACATACGATAAACGATGTACGATGAAACTAGTAATTTGTCTCACCAGTCAGTTTTTCGGCGGTGAACAAACATGGCTTTTCTCACGCGCTCAAAGTTCAAACGGTGAGGCAAACACCCATGCATAAATAATTATCAACAGAACCTGAACGTTGGATGTGAACAGTGTCATTTATATTTACGATTTACAATACACACCACTCACACCTACAGTAATCGTTCAATATCGAGCATTGAAGAATTTTTAATGTCCAATGTCCAATGTCGTCCATTAGTTTGTCTGTTAGCTGTTTGCTGTTTAGTGTTTACTTTTGTCTATCAAAGTGTTGAATCGACTGTTGCTGTTGACTGTTAACTGTTGACTAATGGACGTTGTAGATACAGAACACATACACATTTTTTACATTGCACGAGTCATTTGCCATTTGATATTCTTCGTCACGGAAGAAGGGAAAATGGTATTATTCTTGTATTAATGGTAGTGACATTATTACTGATTTCGTCTGCAGCTATCATTTTTCTCTACTTTCTATTCCTAATAAATATTATTGTCATCCGCACCAGAAAAATGTTGACTATTTTTTTAAAAATATTTTTTCTTGCCATTTTCCATAATATTTCATGCATCAATTACTGTTGGAATTGTTGATTAATGATCAAGATTTATTTGAGAGCTTTCACTACGTTCTAAAATGGGGGTTTGTAAAAGGTAAAAAATCGGAATGACATGATTCTTTTACATGATTTAGAACCGTTTCAGTTTGTAGTTTATTGTTTGTTATTTTTTCATACACATGTGTACAATGTAAATTGTACATATTTAGTTCATATCTAATATTTATTTACACGTACATCATATAATATAGAAATCCACACTCATAAATAAGTTCGTAAAATAAACAATGAACAAGTTGTAGATTATAGATTCTAGACTCTAGATTCTAGATTCTAGAGTTAATTCAAAAGTACAACAACTCTACTGTAAATATATTGAGGATTGAGTGTTGCTGACAGTAGACTGTAGACTGTAGCCAGTACAACAAGTTTTAGAGGAATTTTCTCGAGAGAAACTGGAAACTGGAAACTGGAGCCAAAACTAGACCAAAACTCCAAAACACCGGAATGGCCGGAATTACACATCAGCATCAGATTTTTATCACAGTTTTAACATTTAACATGCGTATTCATCTAAATGTACACATGATACAATGTACATTGTACAAAGTACACAGAGTAAGTGGAAGGAGTAGGAGAATATAAAAAGTAGGAGAGGACAAGTATCCACATTATTTTTTGACATGGAATACAGTAACCACCCAACGGGCATAATAAAACAAATGACTCGAATTTCCAAGCGAGTAAATCAGACTTACCGACTCGTGTCGACGGTCGACGGTCGACCTTCTACTTTTTATGTAGGTTTTGGACGTGTACAGTGTTTATTGTACAAAGTACATTTGTAGGAAAGGAAAACAGCTTATATTTTGTGTACATAACACATCATACACCGATGTACAATGTACACTGTATACATACAGAGACGTGGAGAAAGCCATCATAAAACTCAACTTGGATTTGGATTTCTAGATTCCAGATTCCAGACTTCAGATTCCAGGTTGTGTTTCTGCAGAGAATGAAAGTGAGTGCTAGATTTTAGAACAAAACCTAAAAGCAGGAATCTGTCTGGAAACTGGAATAAGAGAAGGAGAAAGTACAAACATGAGTAAAACTTGTACTGCTCCAGTCCAGTCCAATCCAATCCAGAACTAAAACATGTCATATCCGTACACGATCCACAATCCAGAGTGAACATTTATGGTCGTATATAACAGACTAATCTCCTCATTTTGTGTTCTGTCCAATACCAATACCAATGCTAGTGCTTGCTGTCCAACTAATCAAATTCAACCGGAGAGTAAGACAAAGACAAAGACAGCCTCAGCCTCAGCTCCCCGTTCAGTTCAGTTCAGTACAGTTCAGGGTTCAGGGGATAAATAATAAAAAAATTCCGACATTATCAACAAAAGATTTATTGTTTCTACACTCTATATTCTACACTCACTTTGTCAAAATATAACCGGACAATAGAGTGTAGAATGTAGAATGTGTGGAGAATGAATAGAAAGTGCAAGTAAAATATTGCAGGGTCGTGGAATCACATAGTAAAAATCTGAACTTGATTCCCTCGAAAAGTTTCCTTGATTTCCCATGAAATAAACAAAAAAACTTTCTCATTTTTATAATGATGCTTTTATCCCGATGCTCGATGCTCATCTGCCGGAGAGAATGAGAAAGGTGTAACAAAAAAATTAAAGTTTTCACTGTCGTACAATAATTTTGGGATAAAAATCATTTTATATTCATTGTCCTTAGTTTCTTTACTTTCCTGTTTTTCCCTATTTTCTCGTGCTAGTGAATCTTATTCGTTTCTATTGATAACGATAACGATAACGAGAGCGACAGTGACAGCGATAGCGATACGGTATGAGTTGGAGTAAGGTAAAAACTGTGTAGGCTATAGACTCTGGCTTTTCAAGATTCAAGGTACAAGAAAATGATGTGAATAGAATATGGAATATGGAATGCATCAGAGATCAGAGATCCGAGATCATCTATGTCATATTATGTTGTAAATAATAAATAATGTAAAAATTATGTTGCTACCGGCGACTTGAGACTCGAGAATGGAGGCTCGAGACCACCGCATCTTTCAACTTTCAACTTTGAAAGCAAATGCAAATAAATAAATATTATGGATGCAAAGCTCGTTACTCGTTACTAGTTACAAAGTATGGGAAGAAACGGCACGTGTAATGCCTTTATAGTTACAGTTGAGAGTTGAAAGCTCAAAAGAAAAGTTGCAACTGTTTCATTTTCTCTTTCGGATCTCTGATGTCTGATGTCGCATATTCAAATTTCAAATGTAATAGGGTAGTGAGAGAAAGAGAAAATGAATATGAAGATTAAGAGGTTGGATGTTGGATGGGAATTACCAATGAGGAAGAAGTACAACTAAAAGTACACATAAAAGTAGAAGAGAGGACACACGTAATTGTAATCAGCATAAAGGGTATAAGGTACAAGGTAAAATGTTATTAATCTAAGTTACAAGTATTTGCTCCGTACTTTCTTCCTTATTCGTTACCATCCACATCTACAACCACCTCATCCATCCATTTCATCTCCATAAACCATTATTAGCATTTTAGTTGCCTCCACATTCTTCTACTCCATACTCCATACTCCATACTCCATGCAGGTACAATAATATATTACAAAAGCACAAGGAGAAGATAGAAGACCAGCAACTGTCTAATGTCTAGAATCTAGTGTCTAGGTGTGTGAATAGTGTAGGAGCGTAATCAGTAATAAGTCACAATATCAAAATTATATATTATGCATGCATATTTGTGTGAAAGCCACTTGTACCTTCTATCCTGTATCTTGTATGTTGGTTGTATGTTGTAGGTTGTAGTTTGTAGGGAAATGAATTGAAAATGAAAATAAACTTTATACACCATGCATTGAACATAAGAGTTAAGTAAAATGAACTGAACTGGAGGTGAACTTGGACTCAGCTCGTTACTCCTTACTCGTTACTCTTGACTCTTTATACTCGTTACTAACTTTTTACGTCTTTCATGTCTACCTTATTCTGTTTATAAATTATGGATGGGAGAATGAGATACTTAAACTTGTTATCTAAGGCCGACTTTGTACACTGCACTCGGAGGCAGTATTCAGCTATCTTTTACATCCACCATCCACAATTCTCCATTACATGATATTGTGCACTGCAAATTGTACATTGTACATTGTGCACAGTGTATTTACAAGTTTTCTGAATTCTGAACTCTGAATTCTGGAAAAGTTATAGGGAATAGTGATGGAATGTAAATGAGGAGAAGAAATATTATCCATTTTCATTCCACCTATTTATGGCTCTGCGTCCATCGTCATCGCACCAACCAGAACCAGTGGATATCCACTGGTTCTGATACTGTAGAAATACTGTCTACTGTCTACTGCTCCATCACTACAGCTATACGTACAACTGTGAATGTAAATGTAAATGTAAATGGGAATTCAGAGGGAAGAGAAAAAGAAAACTTTTATTTCATTTTCATTTCATCTACTTTCAAACTCTTGTTCCTTCTCATTCTCACTTCTCACTTCTCTCTGACTCCTAAACTCAAAGACTCGAAACTCCTAGAGAGAGACAGAGTGAGAGAGAGACAACTCAAGTTTATTTTATTTCTTCACCTTCTGCTCCTTTCCCTTTTCATTTCCGTGTCATTTTACTTTTTGTATACATGTATAAATCCTACTTCATCATGATGGTAGTGCTATTACAGTTAATTTCCGTACATCAAAAGTTGCGTAATTTTCCATGTTTTCTCTTACAATTTTCTCTTTTTTGAAACTCCTCTCATTCCCGATTCAAGATTATATAAATAAACACAGGAAAGTGTACTCAGTACCAGCGCCAAGCTAGGGACTAGGTACATAGACATTGGTAGACACTAGAAAACTAGACACAAGCTTTATCATGAGAAATGAAAAGTCAAGAGTTTTTTCATGTCTACCTACAATCTACAACCTACAATCTAGAATCTAGAATCTACTGTAGACAAAACGAGCAAGTAGATAACTTGTACTTAAGGCAATAGACAATGAACAAAGATAGGATGAACCATGGACAACAGAAAATGGAAAATGGACACTCTAATATGAAAATATAATGGCTAGAAAAGTAATAATAATAATGCTAGTAATATAGTAGATGAGATGAGATGAGTTTTCCTAGCTTTTGATAGAGTCCATTCAGTGTTCATTTTCCTCTGGCGTTTATCCCCACAACTCTCTTTCCTCCAAGCCCGTAACTGGTAACATATGGCTCACACTTTTGCATTCACTGATATACGGAAATAAAGAACGTGGATGACTTTCATCACAGAGAACAGAGGTAGAGCAGAGAATGACCTAAAATGATTATTCTTCCTTCATATCTTCCCATCTTCCTACCTTCCTGTCTTTTAGCCTCATCCTCGATTCTCGACCCTAGATCCTCAATTCAAGGTATAACGGGTTTTTTTGTACTTAAAGAATCTTCTCTATCATTTTTTTGCTTTTTGGAACGGAGTTCCTATTTACTTCCATTCACACACATGTGGGAAAAGCGTGATTTTCGTCTTGGCGCCCGGCGTTTGAAAACTACTGAACCGATCTCGACCAAATTTTTCCAACAACACACCTTGGCGTCAAACACGGTGGGGTTGCAGTTTGGTCACCCAACTCGCCCTCCTTCGGGTACTTATGCCCGAAAAACCTGCTTTTTTGACCATTTTCGACATGTCTACGCGTAACCAGGGCGTTCGCATATTCAGATCAAGCCGACTGCCTAGTGTTTTAGAAATATTAGTAGCGCACCAACCAGGAATGATGCACGTCAAAACCACGTTGCAATCCGTCCTATAGAAAAAAAGTTATAGCCATTCAAATATTGTCAATTTTCAAAAATCCAAAACTCATGTTTTGGCCATTCTGTGCAAATTAATTGACGTTTTATCATGAAATTTTGTGTACATGGTGCCTTCCTAAGGCCCATAATAGAAAAGTTTCAGTTTTGCAAAATTTCGAATCACCCAGCAAAATATCTGAGATTTTCCTTATTTTGCTTCATAGGGGTAAAAACCAAATGTGTGTGCAAGGCTGTAGGGCACAATTTTGAACCGATTGCGGCAAAACTTTGCAAAACGCAACTCTGGTGATCATAAATGATGCCCCTGTAACGACTAAACGGTAACTTGAAAAATGCGCTGACACGGAGCAAAATGCTTAAGCACACCTAAAATGGTCATTTTCATAAACTGTCGAAACTAACAAAAAACAAATGCGCTTTTTCTCTTTTCTGGGACAAAATTACAGCTTCAAAATTAAAATAGACTTTAACACTAGGAACTCCGTTCCTCAGACCTGCTTGCAGGTTCTTTCTAATTTTCGTATTTTCCCAGGCCAGCGCGACTCAATCCAAAAACTTTTTCTAGAAAAAACATGTTTTTCAAAAATATCCCAACATTTTATCATTTTAAGTTTATTTATTTTTGTCTGGTTGACTTTGACTTTTGACTGTTACCAAAATGAGTTTGATGAAACTGGAAAATGGAGTTGAAAAATACAGGGAGTTGGTCCATCTTTAAAATGACGTTGAGTTGCTGCATCAAAATCACCGTATAGAAAAAACTGAAGATAAAATCCAATGCGATTCTCGGTGGATCAGGGATTTCATCAAAACAGCAGCCATTGAAGAAACTCTTCCAGATAGTCAGAGAGTAAGCGACCATGAAAAGTTCCTTCAAAATCCACAAAATATACGCCTTTTTCTCCTGCGGAAGAAACAAAATTCCGGAGCCGTCTTCAAATTGAACTTTGTACTTGAATGGAATCGCCTGCAAAATCCTTGAAAGTTTCAGGTAAAGACCGAGAGATTTGAATGTCAGTTTTGTAAACATTCTGGATTCTGGAATGAATTTTAGCACACAGAATCAACTGAAGAATGGAAAACGGTGACAGAAAAAGTAAAAGGAAGAAAATTGACAAAGCCAAGTTGTCAAGTTGCAGGGAATGAATGACGAGTAGAAACGTAGGACGAAGGAAAAAGGAGCTGCAAAAGGCTGATCGATGCATTGATTGTCACTCACCGCTTACCGGTTTTGTTGGGATGGTGCAATGAATATTGAATATATTATATATCAGACCGACGCAAATGCAAAGGAGACAACTAGCTTCGAATTGACCAATTACTAAATGCTAAAAGGATAGAGAGAGAGAGAGAGAGAGGGGATCTACGATCCACGATCTAGTATAATGGTAAAAATGATGAAATAAACTGGAATGCAAGTCACGATCAGTCCAACCGTTAATCGCTGTCGTTTTTGGTGTGAAATGGTTTCCCGCACAAAAATCAAGAAACATAATTCGTCCAACTTTGGCTCAATTTTTCGCCGATTGCCAATAACGCCAGGATGACCAACAGAATTCTGATGGATTTATTAAATTTCCCCTGAGTTTTGAGTTTCCACATATTTAGTTAGCCAAATTTGGACGAGTAAGCTGATTTTTTTCAGCTAAAAATTAGGCGAAACCGCGGGGGCTAGAAACTAGAAATTATAACAGAATTCGCCGTGGAATTCTTGATCCGGGTTGTGATTGCAACATTTATTTTTTCTGGCAGTTGGCAGTTGGAATGTGAAACAAAGTGTGATGATGTAATGTTGAAACGCTTGAGTTGATTGCCTTTGCTATTGGTATTTTCTCGGTAGGAAAATAATCAGCAGACTATGAGCAATAAAAAAACGATTCGTCAATTGTCGGCTACATAAAAATCTCCTATTGATTATTCGGTATTTACTGTTTGGTAGACGGAAAAGTATAGAAAAACCTCAAATGTTGAGTGTCGAGTGTCCATTCCTGTACAAAGTTATCGTAGAAAGCTCTTGTACTTATTTTGTACACTGCTCAGCAACGTAAAATTTCCAGCTGATGTCATTGCTAACTTAAATATTTTAAAAGCTGTGTAAATGGAAATGGAATTCGGCTCTACTTTTTCTTTAGTTACGAAAAGCCATAGCAACAAATAGAGTACAGTAGCGAGCTTATTATTACGTACGGTCATCCACTTCAACTTCAAGTCACTTTTTGAAGGTGACCCCGGGACTT
>JAQGBH010002411.1:0-24667 GCA_034698265.1 Sminthurinus aureus | reverse complement strand
GTTTTGAACGTCGACATGGAAATTGCAGCACAGATTGACCTAGACAAGAAAATGGAAATATACTATTGTAAAGGGCTTGTTTCCTCTCTATGTTAATATATACTCTAAGGCTTTGAGGCTCATAGTCCAGAATAATTTTATACACCAAAAGCTCTAAAATACATCATACTATTGTACATAAAGCTAAGACGATTGATTACATATATTGCAGATACATGTAACATTACTTCAAATTTTCATATTTGTAATCTGTATGCGACGATTTGACATGTCAACGAGCTGTGTGTGCAACATAAGTATCAGTATAATGTAATTTTGATACTGTACCAAAAATGTGATTAGCTCAGTAGAAATAAATCTAATTTTCTACAACAGTTTTACCATGCAATATGTCCTTTTAGGAATTGTATCAGGTGTACACCTCTGTTTTACATCATACATAATATTGCAGGTAAACTACTACACATGTATTAGTTTTCTATATGCAGGAAATTGTATTTACTATGAAACTACGATTTTTCAAATAAAAAAGAAATAAACAATATGATATCAAAAAATGTTTGGTAAACAGAAGATGCATTCTGTTAGCCGTTTTCATGTTTAATGTCCCTATACTTGTCATTACTTGTATGTAGAAAGTCTGACATAATATATGATTTTACACTGATGGATCAGCATTAAAAGGACAGAGAAGTGTAGTAGTGATTAATTGTTTTCAATAACATGTTTTATAATTGCAGTAGTATATGTACTTCACGTTTTATTAGCGAGGTAAAATGTAAAGAACTATATTATATGTATATATATAATATAATATATAATAGGAGCTTTGGTAAACGGTGTTTTAACATTATACAATATTGTATCAGCTACACTATTAATTAACGATGTTAAAATGGACTAAAGTAAAATTGTTTTTCCCCATAGATTCTTAGTTCTTAAATTATAGAATTTACTAATTCATAAATAGGTACGTAGCACATATCATTATGATGCAATAATATATGCACATTGACGTAAACGCTTGTCTATATCATGTACACATATTTCTACACACAGAGTTTTGTTTGTTTGTAAATAATTATTAGTGTATTATATTTATTATAATATTATGTATAACTGACTCCATCATATCCTTCAGTCAAAACGAAAAAACCATGATTTCTCAGGTTTTTGTCTTAATAGTAGAGAAGAAGTAGTTTACGGTCACAAATCAGAGATGTTGAATTCTTCCTGTTGATTCAATGAGGATTTTCGTAGTAGTAGTAGTAGTATGTTTGTGATGAAATTACTCTTTTTTTTTTTTGTGTGTGTGTATGTCTGTACTTTGATCGATAGTAGTAGCTATAAGATAGATTATGAGTTTCTCTGGAATCGTAAATATTAGCTCTACCTTTAGGATAATATATCAACACGAATGTTACACATATATTATATATACTCTATAAACTATATCATCATTATTCATAAAGCTTGCAGAAATTGAAAGGGGAAATTGCAAAAACAAAAACATTTCCCCTTTTGTAATTTACTGCAAATCACAAATACGTATAGTGTAATAATAATAATACAATATACAAGACCCGACATAAATGGATGCAAGTAAAAAATAAATTTTCGATAACAATATATAATATATAGATATCTATAGGCATATAAGCAAATATAACCGATATACATATAACATATTATAATATAATAACACAAAATATAACATGTATACGAAGACGTTATAAATGTACAGGAATCATAATGTGTGTTATTATTTTTTTGTTTTGTTTTAGCCTGTATGTGTACAAAATTTTAACAAAAATACATACATCATACAGGAGTAAGAAATTTACTATTTTGTGTAGGTGTCGATTACAAATTTTACAAACATTCTACAAAATCAAATTATTTTAGTATCATTATATTATTAGTTATTAGTAATAATTACTACTATTAACGAAGTATAATTTAACTAATAGTACTGCGGTTACTGTAATATATATATATATAATGTGGAGAGACTGTATATATATATATATTATTATGTATTCATATACTATTTCTCTGTTATTATTATCCATAATTAGGAGACAAGAATAGGTTTGTTTCGGATTTATTTCTCGTGTATAATCTATTTCTACAATAATAATAATAATAATAGTAGTAGTAATAGCTATATGAATATCATATTTAGAATATATATGCAATAATAATAATAATAACAATAATAGTTTCTTTATGTATGTACACTTAGTGAAAAGTTAAAGTTGGTGAATATCTTACACGAACTATATATGACCAAGGTCATTATTGTATCTTGTAGTAACATATTCTGAAGCTAAGGTAAGATCTTTTAGACACTGTTGTAGTCCGGATAAATGATGGTGGAAAGAATCAGCCATTTGTTGAGAGAACTCTTCCTCAGCTTCTACTCCAGAATCTTCATTCAATTCAGAGTATTCTACATTTAAAAAAAAAAAAAGAACAGATAAGTAAGTGGACCGTAAATAAAGGACAAATAGAATCACCAATGTGTACGTTTCTTGTTAGATTTTAAATAAAATAGGGCTAACAAAAATTCTTACCAGTATCGCTGGCTGAGGTGGAAGAGGTAGTTGAAACAGTGCTAGGACGTCGAGCATGACCTTTAACTTCAGCTGCTGGTTGTTGAGGTGGCTGAGGTGTACTCAATTGAGCATTATGAGAATTATTATTATTGTTATTATTATTATTACAGGCTACAATCGTACTCTGTGACTTATTACCCCACACTATAAAAAAAAGGAAGAAAAGACAAAAATAAATAAATAATCATTAGACTAATTTTCAAAGATTAATATAATTCAAAATACAGAATATAAGTATAAACTATATACTACTGAAATTTAATTTCATTCAATACTTAAATCCGCTAAGTAAAAGAGCAATGCTCGAGAAACTTACTTAAATCATTCTTGACTGAATTGAGCATCGTATAGAACTGATGCAGATCTATACCATTCAAATTTTGCATGAGTCGTTTAGATTCCAAACTAGAATTTCCACCAGGTGTTTGCACTTGTGACTGCTGGTCGAATTTCATGTCCATCAAACGACAAGGAACCAAGATTGTCTCATTCATGTCATCAACAGTCTGAACAAATCTTTCCATTGTAGAGAGAAGACTTCCATTGGAATGATTAGGTTCTGATTGATCCCATCGAGACATTTTACGACGAGAGTTTCCATTAGATCCTCCTTTAGTTGAGCGAGTTGTACTGCTATAGAATAGAAAAAAACGAATACACATAATTAAATTTATGAAATATATACATAATAATTCAAGTTTTAATTACATGGTGCATCCTATCATTACATCTTCATAATCCATAATGTATAACATCCTAGACACTAGACACTAATTATTACTACAATAAAAATACTTAATATTATTATTATAATTATAAATTTTTTTATAAAAGCTTTATAATATACAGTAAACTTTGGAAGTTGGAAGAGAAATTCCCCCCTTTTTTTTAAAAAAAAAAACTGACTTAATATACATACAGGAACTGTGTGTGTACACAAGTAAAATTATTCCAAGTAAATAAGTAGAAACTATAGATTAATGCAAACATACTGATAAAATAGTAATATATTAATGCAATGTGCAGCAGAAACAGAGAGGAAGAAGCAAAGGATTTTGTGATGATGTTGGTTTATCGTGTATGAAACATATATATGTATATACCTAAATATTTTGTTATTCTAATAATGATATACTATAGAAGTTGCACTCTCAAGGTGCTGAACATGTTAATGTAGAGAGTCAAAGAGATAGAAAAAGAGAAGCGCTTTCAGATAATCGAAAGCCACATACTTCGTTCTCTCTCACTTTATTTCTCTTTATTCAATGTGTAATGTGTACATCATGCAAACGAGCGTGTAATATTATATTATGCTAGTAGTAGTAGTAGTAGTAGTAGTAGTAGTAGTAAACTTGTATTTTATTGTAGTGAGCTACACTTGGCCGAGGTTAAAAACTCTTGGGGCAATCATGAGACCTATATTATTTTATAACAAGCCTACTCAATAACTTTACTTACTGACCAATCCCACAACTTCATCTTCGTGAAATCATATAGTTTACCTATTTAATATTTACATGTTTATGTATAGTCTGAATGTTAGCATTATATACGTACACTTTGAAAGTATTAATATTGATTTGACAGTTATTACTATAAACATGTTACATATTATAATACTATTTATTGTTCCTCAAAAAACATAAATGAATAAAAGACGAAAAAAAAATTGAAACCCTTTTAATCCTACGAAAATGATGCCTCAAATTTTCAATGATCAGTATTTTTAATGTACATCATTTATGGAAATCCTACAAATAATATTACATGTATCTTCTAAAAAGTGAGATTCTCTTTCAATTTCTTCATGAAATGGGGAAAAGATAAAAATACTTGGAATTTTGTTTTTGTAGTATAATAGCAATAACAACATTAAAAAGGTGTTGAGAAAAGGTAGGCTGAAAACGCAACTATGTTATAACATTCCAAATATATAAACGATTCCCATTTAATGTTATTATTTTCTTGTACACTTCCTTGCTTTTTTTTCTATTCTTGAACATATAAATGTGCACAATATAATAATAATAACAACACCTAAATACATATAATCCTATAATATTATGGTGCTGTTATAAGTTTTCTTGTGTAAGATAACCTTCAACAACGATTATGTGCTCATAATATATTCACATATAATAATAGATATAATATAAGAAATATATCCTATAATCCATCACCATCTTAAATGTATAAAGGATAAAGGTATAAAGATACTTGTTAAATAGATTATACATACACGCATACAAAATCGATGGGACAGTTGGTATATATATATTATATATATTCAGTAAAATTACTGCTATGACCTAATCTCCTCATTCATTCATTCATTTTAGTATGTATTCTGTTTTTAATAATAACCATTTATCCTTTTATCTATTTACGCATTGCTATGTTTGTATACATGCATACATATTATACTCATGGGCAGTAAACAATACATTACATTGACCACACATGGAATATTGGATAGAGATGTGAGAAATGGAAGGAATATTAAAATAATACTTTTGCTTTTTTTTTAATTTCCTTTCTGTACACGTTGAAAAAATGTACGGCAAATAAATGTTCATGGTTTTTGTTTGTTTCAATAATATTATCATAGAGCATAAGTAAAATGCTACACATACAGACTTTGAATTGTTGTTGGCTGTACACTAAAATTTAATATTTTGTGATATGAGATTGTTATTATTACTATTTTATACTTGATTTATATCACACGGTAAAATAATAATCATATGATTCAAAATCGGCATCAAAGTCGAATAAAATCTAGTTGGTAGCTATGGAATGGTACATAGAGTGCAACATATAACAATAATTATTATTATTGTAAAGGAAAATAAAAGTGTACTTGATCATGACAATTTAAGACTGTTCCTTGAGTTTGAGGACGAGACTGTCCTCGCAATTGTTATTTGCTCAGGCATCAAACAAAGCAGGCTTTACGGCGTCATAGTTGTTTTACTGTATAACATATTGTCCAGTGTCGATAAACTTGTTTCAAAGTTATATTTAACAATTCTGTAAGTACACATAGTGTCCATGTGACCGAGTATATATAGATTATATAGATACATGGACGGTACAAAGTGCACTAAGAAACTGGAATTTCTGGACAAATTGTATAGATATATTGCTAATAGCAATATATCTATACAATTTGTTCTGTACAATTTGCTATACAATATAGTTTGAAGAGAACATATTAATACTCTTAGTACTAAAATCGAAAATAGATAATATTATTATCATGCTGTGGAATAGGCTCGTAACAATGAAGGATACACAGGCAGACAGAGACAGAGAGAGAATCAACCCTTTAGAAATACCATTGTATCATACATTCCTATACGCATCATTCAAATATATATATAATAATAATATATTTTTGAACACTTGGACAATCCAATATTCAGTACAAGTATTTGTGAAAGTGTAGCTTTTTTCAAAAAAGAAAAAAAAGCAAAAAAAAAGCTTTATAATAGTCACAACGACTCGCCAAATCTTTGACCCAATAAGAATTCTTCTTATTGCACTTTCTGAATAACTTTTTTTATCTGCATGCACCTGCAGAATAACAACTGCTCTATTTTTTTTTGACTCTGGTCATCTGAAAGGAAATAGATGAACAAAAAAAAGTATGGAGTGATGAAATGGAATCATGAACAGGTTAAAAAAATCCATAAACACACTATACAGATATATATGTAGATATAATCGTAATATACAATATAAAGTGTGCCAAAACTTGCTTGCTTTTCCTCTACATATTATATGAACCTTCTAATCCATCAAATCTTCAAAAAAAAAACAAAACAAATCCCATCCAAAGTCCACTATAAAGCCATTTTCAAACCCTGGAAGAAAAACTGTAGCCCAGAAATAAAGCTTCAAAAACAATTTACAGAATTATGAAACTAATACAAAACTTTTTTTGAAAAATGATTGATGATTACCACAACACAGCTTTGGCGGACATCCAGTCTTGCATTGTATAAAATTATTTAAATAATAAATTTGAGACTCAAAACTCAAAACAAAATCAGAAGGCCCTTTAGAAAATGGAGTTGAGGGTGAGTTGATTGTATTTTTGTTCCGTTTGGTTGTATAATAAATAAACTTGTTTATTTTAATTATTGTGATTACAGATTATGTTTTAGATCAAGCACATTTCACTTTTCTTGATTTATAATATATCTAATATATATTTTTTATTATTAAATTACAATGATGATTTGATTATTGATTAAATACACTACTACTTCTACTACTGCTATAGCGGCTGGCGGAATGCACTTGTAACTTGTATTTTTTAATTTGCAATAATAAAATTAATAACTACAAATTAAAAAACCAGAGGTAACACCAGCACACACACACACACACAAACTATTCATTATCACATGAATTAGTGAAGAATAAAACTATCCAGTGTAATAATTTTATAGAGTAATTTCAATTTTATAAAATCCACATGCCGGATATATTTTTATTCTCCGACTGTTTGGAGTTTGGATTTTTTTCTTCTTCACCACAAATTTTTATACCACGTGTTCAGTGTTCAGTGAATACGAGCGGAGAATCTCAATCTTCGAATTTCGAGTGATTAAAATTTCATTCAGGAAATAGGAAAAGTAAAAAGTAATGTGAATTGTGACACACTTGATTGTTGATGATGATACTGTTATCTGCCTCTTTCAATTATTATAATATTATTGTCGTTATAAAATATTAAGAAGCTCACTTCTTCTACGTTCCGTACACACACACACATGAACACCAACTGATTCCTCAAGGGAGAGAATACTGAATGAATGACGATGAACTCCTTTTTCACGTCACGTCTGATGCACTTCCCTTAAAATTCACTGCTCAGTCAGTAATGTATATACGAAGCTGATTACTGATTACTGATTGTTGTAGTCCTATCGGTATCAATTATCGAAAGAGTTTATCGCTTATGTAGCTTCAAAGTTTCAATTTTCCATTAGCAATGTAATACAACAACTCTACTACTACTATTATTATTATTAAATGGACAAACTAATTAAAAATCCCAAGAACAAATGTCCCTTAATGACGTATCTTCTACTCTTGCATGTGTGTCCGTGATTTTTCTGAACAAGAAATTCATTCGAGAGAATTTAACAAGATCAAGAGGAAAATCCAAGATTATACAGTGCATAATATACACACATACACTGACTACATATATATATATATATATATAATCTATGTGTACTGGGAATATCCACCAATATTAGTTTTAAGTAGTAATAATAATGAGTAATATTATCGGAGTACAAAACAAAAGAGAGACAAGATTGAAACAATTAAGCGGATAAAAATTTTCACAAAATTTTGATCAATTCAAAAAGATGAAATGTCTTTTTATTTTATTTTGTCTATTTAGTGTTTTCGGTGAATTTTGAGTTAATACACACGAAGAAATATATTTTATTTCTTGAATTACTTTCTATTGTACAGGAGTACAATTTTATGAGTAAGAGAGAGAGAGAGAGAGGAGCAACAATTATTGCTATTATTATTATTACTGTGATTCTTGTTGAGAAAAATTGAAGAATGAGAGGAAAACACAAATTGCAACAGAAGAATACAGAGTGCAACAACAACAGGAGTTCTCCACTGAAGACTGAGGACAACTGATAAACTGAGTGATTGTAGGTATATAAGAATGTACTGTGTAGCGTGTGTGTAGTGTGTAGAGTGTTGTAGTAAGAATGTGTGTATGGTGTATGTAAGAGAGGGAGAGAGCGTTTGTTGAGCAACAATTTAGTAATCCATTCGTGTCTGTACATATGTATGTATGTATGTATGTAGTACAGGTTCATAGATATTATACACTTGCTAAAGCTACTAGTGACTGGTGAGTCCTTGGACAGTCAATATATGCATTTAAATGAGTAGTCTACTCAACTATAGTAATAATACTTAATAATGATTATTATTAATATTTCTGTAAAGTTCAAAAACAGTATGTACAACATATACATCAGTTGTACTTCAAACTAGTATGCAATATTGCAATATCTATGCGATATATCATCTATCATAAAAATATTGTGTCATAATGATCATTAATTATGTTAGAGATTGTAAAGCTGCTCAATGTTTAATTCATTAATTGATGTAATTTTATCCCTAAATACTGATATTTTAATTCAGCCATTGTAAATTATTGTAAACGGTAACTATTAGATATGCAGTTTCAGAAAGGTGCCTTCTGTACTTTTTAAAATAGATAGCGAAAGGTTCTATAATATTTTTTAAAGAGGAGCAGAAATTTTCATAACTTAAATTGTTATAATAATGTACTGTGACAATCACGGAAGTTTTGAGTAAAATAAAAAAGGTACAAAGGTCGATTTTTATAACAATAAGAATACAATATATAATATAACATGTGTGTGTGTCTACTACAATGTACAATCCACAGTGTGCTATGTGTCACTACTATTACTGTAAGACAAAAAGGTTGAAGACGATTAAAAGCCATACGGTTATCGGTAGAGAGAAAGTGGTATGTCTCCACTAAACTGACAACTACACATACCATGGTATATGGTATACACACTACATACACCATACATCTAACAGCTATACTGTATTAGAATTTGTTCTTTCAATTTTCGTGAATACTTTTCATCCATTTATATTTAATAGAAAGAATTTCCTTCCTGTTACTGTTATTACATTATATAGGCTACAGACTAGAGACTAGAGACAGAGTGAGATGCTGATATGGAATGCACAAGTATACAATATACAAGACACACACCAGCATTCAACAAATATTTAACTGCTCAGGTGCAAATGTATAGCGGTAATGTAGCGTCTAATATCAAATACCGCTTTTTCTAAACCAATATGTAGGACTATATGTACATAAATGACAACTTTTATGCTTCATACATTATTATAATATTATATTATATTGTACATTATAATGCAGTGCTGTGTGCTGTACATTGTTCAATGTTCCTTTTCCTCTATATATTATATTGTGTTATATAGTTGCTTTTCACTTTTATTCAAATTTATTTTGTCTTGTTCTTTCAATTAAAATTCATCCTATATAGTGTAACATACATAGTACATAGGTAATACAGATTACATTAGAATTATGCACAAAAGAAATAAAGTAAAATAGTCTGTAATCTGTAATCCTCTTTTTCAATTACTGTCAATTGACAATATTACGAGTATATACATATGTATGCATGTATGTATTACATTTTTCTCCTTTTAAGTTCTTAATCCTCATCAAGTATAAGACTTTAATACAAAAAAACATGCCATGTCACGAATGAAAGAAATTCACTTTCCTCTAATATGAATGGGTGAATGAATGAGTGCAAGTTTATTTTTAAACATGTAATATGTTGGGTACCGACTACATTCTAGAAACTAGGTACTAGATAATACATACAGAGTTTAAAATCATAGCTAGTCCAGTCGCAAACAAGTAGAATAATTAACTGTATCTTCAACTCAGTACTGGTGGCAAGTATACAGTATAGTAGTGACTTGATTGTGGATTGGTCTGCCTTTTGGTCAGTTTTCATCGAAATTAAATAAAGCAGTTTTATCGCTGCTCAGCTCATACATGTATGTATGTCCATTTGAATGTGTGAAAACAAAAAAAAACTCGATACTTCTCCTCGAAAACTATTATTTTTTAAAATTAAAAACTGTATACTGTGTGTACATTGCAAGTTGTAAATGTTTGCATTTATTTTATAATTTTATCATGTATAATATTATAATATTATACTTTTATGTAAAAATTCATCAATGTCTATGGTTGTTTGAGAGGAGAAGCAAGAGGTACAGTAAACTAGCGTTAGATTTTTGTTATACAGAGAAACTCTGGCTATATTATACCTCTACCCTCCACAAGGCACAAGGCACAGGTAGATGAATTTGTATCTAACTCAGCTGTAAGCTGTACCTTCTGTTCATAGCTGAGGAGATGTGAATATTATGTACATGACTTTATGTGAGGACTTTATCCTAAAACATAACTACATGTGTCTGTATATACTGCGTACATATGTACGGTGGTTACGCTGTGGAGACCGTCATATATGAGAGCAAACAGGTTAATCAGTACTATAGACTATAAACTATAGAGAACAAGAAACAATATAGAAGGCACTGTCTTTTCCTTTAAAACATTGATAATATATTCTATCTATATGCTGTACAATGTTTATGTATCTAATACCTAATACATTACAGCTATAGTGTTAACCCTGATTCTTAAATGGTTGAGCTGTTTTAAAACTCAAAAAATCAAATGTCTTTTTTTGCATATTATACAGGTGCACATGGACAATTAATTTTCTAACTGACAAAAAAAGGAAGGAAATACATTGTCAAACAAAGAGTGATAAATTTAAAACTTTTTTACAACTAGAAAATAAAGGCGTGTGCAGTGTACACGCTGAACAGTGTACCAGGCCATTCTCAAATATTAGGGAAACCCAGGTGCAAAGAATGACACTTTTTTCTCGGTATATGTGTAAAAAAAGTGTACGCCAATTCAGCGCCACTTCTCCACTCAGTATAAGGTATAAGATCGTTTAGCATTATTTAGGATTTAGCATCATCATGAACGTCAACGTCATCTCTGTCTGTTTTTGCATCTCTCTTTTCTAAGCCGCAACGACCGACCGGAGAATTTTTGGCAGAAACAAGTTAATTTGAAGAGAGCAAAAAACTACATGTAGTTATGTGCATATGTATTCATGATGCATGTAGTAAATGAACAAGAGTACCGAGTACACGCTTCAATCTCTAAACTCTAAACTCAAGTTTAAAATATACTTCAAGCTTCCGGCGAATGATGAGGAGATTAGCAACTAAATCACTTATTGTACAAAAAAGAACAAGAAGTATTGTACGTAGTAGGCAGGTAGTAGAAAAAGAAGAAGAAATGCCAATGCCATGTGTACTCAAATATAGTGTGTAGTGTGTACATGTAGATGATAGATATATGTAAAAACCTTCAAGATGAAATCATAAGCATAAAGTTTACTTGTGCACTGTGCACATTGTTAGCATAGCGAATAGCTGAAACAATATAGCATAAGATAATTTAGCGTTCAGCCTGCTCTGTAGTCTGTAGTATTTGATAAACTTGAACATTGTATTTCCTAGGAAATTTATAGTGATGTAAAAAAGTAGCCAATCAAAAATCTAGATTCTAGATTCTTGAATCTAAAACCATAATTTTTTTAGGAAAAAAAACTAGTGTGAAATAATATTTCATGTTATTCTATAATTTTTTTCATGGAGGGGAAATTTATAATGGCAGAAAAGAAAAAATGTAACCATACAATGATTATTTTCCTTTCAGAGAAACTCTCCATCTTTCTCTCGTTCCTTCCCTAGTACTCTAGATTATAGTATTTCCCTAAATATTAAATATGTTCCAAATATGATAAAAGTAAATAAAGGGGAAAGGATGACACATGATAGTTTTAATGACAGTCTGCATAAATGTAGGAGTGATGATGTAACGAAACCTCTGCTATATATACATATAGGTCTATATATCGATGGACTATATAAATATCTCTCCCTCACAAGACAGTCTATTTCCACTCCCGAAATTGGAATTGAGTCACAATTATTGAGAAAAAAGGGAAAATGTGTCACGCCACACACAAATATACCAATGTACATATGTACATACATACCGAGTCAACCAAATAGTGTAAGTATTTAGTGTTTCGTAGCGTAATACCTCAATAGTCTACTCTGTGCTTACGTATACCATGCCACACATACCACATCACGCCACATCGACATTTAAATAAATAATAAGTGAGTATGGCGTTTAGAGTATACGGAAAAGCCAAGGTTTGGAATATCGGCGAGATAGAAAAGACTAGAAACTAGAAACCAAAAGCAATTATGTATTATGTATACATACATTTCTATTTCTACGTAAAAGTACAAGCAAATATTTCTGCACTGTTTGGAGTTTGGAGTCTCTCTGTCAGTTTCCTGTTGTTTGCTGTCCATCATAAAACAGAAAATGATGATGAAATGTAAAGTAAATTTCAAATAATCCAGAATCTAGAATATTTCAATTTCTTCAAACCTACAGACAGACATTCAACACGTACAGACACAGACACAGAGTTCAGTAAAAGTGGGATGTATCAAGTATCAAGTCACGTCATATAAATGCATCACGTAAAATGTATTCAGACAGAAATTGTATTATTATAGTTTATAGTAGGTCAATCAATCACAAATCAACAAACTAAAACAAAATAATCATCATAAGAAAAGGAAAAACTTTAGAATTTAGAATCGCATTAGGTGGATTTTTTGTTTTTACACAAAGCGGTTTTTTGATTTTAATATCTTCAAAGTATTAGTAAATCATTTTTTTTGTACAATTCATGTTATTCTCAGAGTGTATTAGAATAAAAAAGATTAGACTCGCTTTCTGTCTCTCTTTGTCTCATCTCTCAACTCTAATCTAGACTGTAGATGTTCAATACAGATAAAGCCGACCTTAAGAATTTAAAAGAGATGAACGTTTTTTTTTATCTCATCATGTCATTAAAGTTAAATGTATTTGCATGCCACCCTTCCCACCTGCATACCAACAGAAACATCGGTACATCTTTCTACATCTTGGCTATATATGTTCAATAGACTACATCAGTGATCAGACTCGAGACTCAAGACGCTCGAAGAATGTGGCTTAAAGAAGGTTAAAAAGCTTGTTGTTTTTTCTTCTTCTTCTTCTTATATTAATTAACACCTAGACCCTAGACCTACAGGCTCTCCCAATGCAATACACATGTATTGATATTGATATATTCATTCTGTATTCTGCCATTGTATTTTGTATGCAATTGGCAATTGGATATTGGATATTGGATATTCAATAGGATAGCAAAGTGTTAAAGTATGTGCATAGCTTTCAAATTGATTTGTGACATACTTATAAAGTTGCAGATGGCAAATAATTACATCAAAATCATTGTACATACATCACACATCACAAATCCCAAACCACAAACCACACATCCGTACATACTATACACACTACATACGTACCCATACAGAATACGGAATACAGAGGTATATAATCATTGCAAACACTATAGCTTTGAGTACTTTGCATAAACTTGTTTGCAGTTTGTAGATTTGAAAGGGAAGTCAAGGCAAAGGAAGGAAGGACGAGCAAAGAGCAAGTAATCATTAGACATTAGACATTATGTGTACGTCATACGTCACTCTCTCACAAGAACAAGAATAGAGATTGAGGGGAAACATATAAATAGAAATATGTAGTAGAATAAAGAATAAAGGATGAAATGGAGTGTATTTAAAGGGAATGAAGAATGAACAATGTGACGTGATTTTATGATAGGATAACAATGATAATGATCAACAATAATATTATAAATACGATATAAGATAGGACAAACTGTTCAATACTGTAGTTTGTATTTTGTACTTTACTTTTTTATGTTATTATTTATATTTGATTATGAGATTACACACATGTACTTGAGAATTGAGAATTGAGAACCATCATCCATCAACACTTCCTTTCGTTATCCAATCTCATACATATTTGGCAAATACTTGAGACAGGGAGAGGTAGAAGGTAGAAAGTAAAATTTAAAAGGTAAAACTGTTTCTATTTTACCACCGGTTCCATTTCTGACTAAGTCAATGAGAACCAAACTACCAAACTACCAAAATATGCATATGTACAGAGTACAGTCATGCACTTGACTCAACTACTTGTCACATGAGATTTTTAGCATATTCAATGTTCAATCCGCTCTATTCTCTTGGTTGTTTCACACATGTACGTGCATGATAATGGCTAATGTGTGACTTTTTAATCAAATGCTGTATACTGTGAAATATCTATACTAAATGTACTTTATAACTTGACGTGTAACAGCAAGTGGCGGAATTTAAAAGAAAAGGATTGAAGATTGAATGAGTGTATGCATGCATTGTGCAGTGCACTGTATAATGTATATTATTTTCATTGTAACTACATCTCTCTTACATCTTACGTACACTCGAGATTCGAGATTCGAGTCTAGAGTGTAGAATGTAGAGTCTATAGGCAAAAAAAAAGAGTGAAGCAAGATTTAATATATGTAAACGTCAATGTGTTTCCTAATCAGCAGCTGTAAATGACTTTTTTAATCTCTCGTAATAAAGTATAATAGTAATAATAATATTAAAGACTATGTATAATGTATATGCCCTTATGATACAGTCATAGTCAAGAGTCAAGAGTCAAGTGTCAAAAAGTATTGTGGTAGATACTTAGACTACTTTTTTTGCAAAAGGAGAATAAAATGGAAAATGGCACCTAAATTTTCAGATTACGATGCATATGTGATGTATCTGTATCTGTAGACTGTACACTGTAGAAGGCTGTAATGATGAGAGTATAGAATATAGAATATACAAAATACAAACAAGTACATGGAATTGTGTGTGGTGTAGTTTGTAGTGTGACACATGCTGCATATAAAAAAGAAGAAAAAGTAGGTACTTTATACTTTCGTGGGTCAAACAAATTATGATTATGATGATGACGACGAACATGTCTATGCTTATTTGAAGATCTCTGTGTTTTGTGTTTTGTCTGACTATGCCTTTATACTTTTTACTTTTCAACATATGTAAGGATCCCAAGTAGTAAGTATGTACATCTCGATATTATGTTAGTTTTTTTTCAGAGAGTTGGTGAAATCATTTGACGTATAATGTATAATATTACACAACCAAAACTCGTGGAAAAAATGATTAGCTATTGGATTCATAATATACATAATAAGTACATACAACTATGCTAACTGCTAACGATTTACGTACATAGTGTAAACACTTGATTAGTTGTGCAAAGAAAAAGTGGAATTCCAAATTCCAATCATGATTATAAGGTAAGTCCTTTTCCCTCTTTCCGCTGAACCATCAACCATAAGTCATTACTCATTACGTAAATAAACCAAAAAAACGTACCTTTGACATTTACCTAGAGTCTGAATTTTAATGTTTGGGATATTTTGTGAATGAGTGTACAGTGTACAGCGTACAACAGTATAAACGAAACAAAAGAGTTTTTGGCAGTTGATCATAAAATATGCACAATGTACAATATACACGGCACTATATAATGTGCTATTTAATATATTATGATATAAATAGATAGATATTAAATATATATTACAATTTGCTGACTCTGGTTTACCAGAGAATTTCGTCACTTTAATCTCTCATGACTTTTGACAGTGCCAGTGCCAGTGCAATGTAGAATAGAGCATAGAGAATACAGAATACGTATACATGAATAAAGGATAAAGAATAAATAGTCTTAATAAATATTTTTATTAGTCATTAAACTAATGCTGATTGTTCATAGTCAATGCCTGTACCATTTAAGTTCTAGAAGCTCCTATTTTAGATTCTATATTCTATATTCTAGAATAGGAGCTGGTGTGTAGTGTGTATTGTATATTGTGCAGTGTGTACGCAAGCATAGTGTATATTTTAATATTATGTGCTATGTACTATGTACCACACTTATCTTTTGCAAAATATAGTTTTTCTGACATTTATATAGCTGAAATATCTATACAAGAATTCCTGTATATTATAATATATATAGAATATACACATACTATTGTATGAAAATAATATCAGGGCGAAAGAAAGAGAGAGAGAGAGCGGCTTTTGCATACATAATGCAAAATACATACCTACATGAAAATAAAAGGTTTAGCATCCAAAACTAAGGTTTATTCACTTTACGACTAGTCACTAGTCATACGACCATCGTAAGTCCGAGGAACGCCTCAGAAACGAACCAATAGGAGCAGAATATGACGTCAACTTTAATCAACTTCAATCATAAAGAATACAACATTCAACATTCATGACCACTGGGTTAGTACATGTGTGTGCATTTTTCATGCCTAAAGCCTCTCTCCTATTTACTCTATATATTCTATATTCTATAGTTATATATTATGTATCGGAATATCAGCACAATGTGAAAAACCCATGCGAAAATTCTCTCTGTATTCTGTATGTACATAAAACTCAGATATTTGTATCTATAGCCACAAAACGTTCCTTCCCATGGCCTGACGAGATAATCATTATTATTACTACCAATATGATGGTCATGCATACATATAATGTGTTTTTATGTACATATGTCCATGTTTAATGTTTAATGTCTACCGTCTACAGTCTACATATTATATTTTTGAGTATGGAAAAAGCATATAACATATAATACACAAACTGGTTTAATACCATTTTCCCCTTTTTGCACGTTCAAAAACCTTCGAATTATAGATAACACTTACAAGTTAGATATGTACATAATGTATCATGTACTGATGAGAGGAAGAGGGAAAACCCGGAATTAAATTGCCATTATTGGAATCAAGAATCTAGAATGAAGTGCAAAAACAACTGCGGGTCTTTTCCACTTGTGGGATATTTCTTGGAATTTAGAATCAGAGAAAAAAAAGGAAAATTCAAAATAAAACTACTGAATGTGACACTGAAATTCTACATTCTACCTTTTTAACTTTCAGCTTGCAAATTTCAAATTTCTGTTACTTGTTACTTTGTTACTTGCACCAATAAACTGTGATAATATATCACGAATGCAAATGTGTCATTTATTCTCTTGATTCTTGAATTGTGTTATTTAACAGAAAGCCAAAAGGAATCCTTTTTATTTGATATTTGATTGCGTGTGGCATCCACAAAATTTATGCATGAAAGACCGGAAGTACATAGTATGTGGTATGTTTTGCAACTTTTCTGTCTATTACAGAAAAGATCAAAGGATTTGCATTCAAGATTCAAGACTGAAGATTCAAGTCAGAATGATAAAATAAAATAAAATATTCCTGGTCTATCAATTATCAATCAAGAATTTATATGTTATTTTAATTTGCTGTTATTTAGAATTTAGACTGAACATTTAAAATTAAAAAAACTAATGAGTATTTTGATGCTTTTCATGAGTCATGAGTCATGAAAGATCGATTGACCGGCTGTGTAAAAAACCTTGATTTTAAAAATTAAATTGGTGGATAGTTGATACTTTTTAAAAGTGTGGAGGAATAAATTATATACTTTAGCATTTACCACTCTTATTCTTGACTCTTGATATTGTAAAAAGAGAAAGAGAGATTGTGGAAAATTCATCAGAGTGATCAAAGTCCAACGTCCAACTTCCAACGTTTGTATTTTGTACACAAATCTGAATGCAGTTTTCAAGAGATTGCAAAATCTTTTGTTTTGATCATATAGTAGTTCAAGTTGTTATTTTGTTGTGGTTCGCCCAGTTGCATATATCATACATCATACACATACTCACATAGACATCAGTAAGCAGTGCAAAATGCATATAGATATATTATATTCCTCCTCCTTTTTTATATAACTGTACAGGCAAATTTCCTAATTTTTTCAAATATCAAATATCAAAGTCCACAGCCCAAAGCACAAGAGTAAAGACTAAAGAGTCAACTTTCCCTGACTCATTCACTGAACTCATTCAAAATTCAAATGTCAGGGACAAAAATATTGCATCAAAAACGAAAGAATTTAACCTAGACAATACAATAGAATTGAGTACACGACGCTCCAAACTCCAAACTATTTAATACTTAATGCTTAATGTTTGTGCAATCGACTTGTAAAATAAGTACAATTATTATGAACCACCTACCATCTAAAACTTACTCTACATTCTACATATATCATATGTATTCAAAACCCTTGTCAACTTAACACTTTACTCTTTTGTATTGTGTTTTGTATTACTTTATTTTATTTTTCTGCTCATTAAATCATAATAATAATAAATAATAATAATAATAGTATTATAGTAATTATTATTATGGGTGCTCTATTGTTTTTCTCAAATTTGATGTACCATTCACATTCTTTTTTTTGTTCCCATATCATGTGATTATGATTTATTATGTAGTACACGAGTAAAATTTTTCAAGTAAATAAACATGTCTAACATTTGATATGTATGTAAAAAAAGCTATTCAACCGTTATCCCACAATCCACAATACTCGATAATTAAATATTTCTCAATAGCTGACTTGTGCTGCGGTACTTTGTACATAATACATAATACTTTATTCAGTATTATGAATACTGAGCATTGAGCATTGAGCATTCATGTATTTTACACTTTCCCATAAAATCAGTCAACTGTTTAGCTGCATTTGTGTATGATGATTGGATTGGATTTTTTTGTATTTTAAATATGAAGAAAAAACTATATCTGAGATCTAATTTGTAATTTGAAATGAACAAGTCAGCAAATAGTTAAAAGTGTCATTGAATCAAACTCAACTATTTAAACTGCTGTAAATATAGTAAATAAATACTTGTACATGAGTTGAATACTGATTACTGATTACACGCTACAGTGCAATAGACATAATTATTTTTTTGTTGATGTTTATATTTTTGTTTGAGGTTTACTTTTATCGCATCTTTATACGATCGCGTACTCTACTTGTCAGACTTGAGACTCGAGACAGATTATGATGGAGACATTTTTTTTACTCCTCAGCATCCCCATGTCTCATACGTGTACATCTCTATATCTGTGTTTACTATACAATCAGCATTAATTTACAAACGTAAACAAGTGAGTGGTGACTAGTGAGTCGAGAACACACATTCAACCAACACGCATATCGCACATTCATTCCCCGTTCAATATGTAAACATTGATAGGTATGCACATATAAATTTAATACATAATCTACAAGAAAACACAGGCTTTCAATTCAATGTTCAATAGGAGATGAGAGGGATGAAAGATGAAAGTCAAGTAAATTGAACTTGTTATTTACCTGCTAATGCACATAACAAGTGAACACATGTAGGTATGTCAATTGTTTACTTTCCTTGAGATTTGAGATTTTGTAATAGTTGTGACCTGACCCCAAACAAATGGAGTGTGTTTTGTGTTTTGGTAAAAATAATAATAATGCATTCAAAGTATACAAATTCATCTCTATTATCTATCTTGTTGACTTTTGAATCTTGAATCTCGAGTCTTGAATTGACTTGACAATTCTTGTTGCATGAGCAGAATACAAATGAAGTTTAATAAACTAACTAAATTTCATGTTACATATCAACTTCCTAATGACAAACACTAATTATTAATTACGATTGTTCAAATCGATTACATATTACATATTACGTCCTATTAAAATATATAGACTGCAGACAAGATTCAACCTACCATCAACACCAGATTCCTATCACCTCTCACTAATCATCAGTCATACATCATACATCATACGCTATGCAAAACTACAAACTACGTAATGATTACGTAAGCATTGTGGAAAATCTGACAACTGACCCCATGTCCTAAATTTTGAACTACATTTAATAATAATTAAAAAAATTATTTATAAATAAATAAATAAACGTAAAATATATTTCCCCCGAAAATTATTTTTAAAAAAAGACAATTTTCCGCATTCATAAATACCATAAAATTTATATTATCAGCTGATTTTACTTCGGTACAAAACTTGAAGGAAAAGGAGACGATAGAGAAGATACACAAGAAAAGCTTGGCTGGCAAGATGTCAAAAAACTTAGCGTTTATATACATATAGACAAAATCAGGGAAATGCCATGCACTGAAAGTCTCCGTCTTCACAGTTTACAAAGAAATATACAGTAATAATTTTAGCCTTTTTGTTGTTGTAAGTTAAGTAATGAGTAAAAAATAGTGATGAACTTCCCTATGTCTTCCAAACTCCAAACTAAATAAATATTCCTATCACAATATCTAGTTTCTGGCTAACCTGTGTATTATACATAGATACAGGTGCATAGATAGTAGGTAGATGAATGAATAGATAGGCGACGGGTCTAGAATCTAGAATCTAGAAAAAGGTATGTTGAAGGATGACTTTACTTGAGGCGAGGAGTTAGAGAACTCTACATCATAGATGCAAGTGCATGAACTACTAATGGTATTAAAGCAAAGAGACTGAGAACTGAGAGACGGAGAATATGAACAACTGGAATGGAAAAAAATAATGTGCAGAGGACAAGTGTGGGCAACTCATGGTATTAGGATCAGTGATCAGTGTGTAAGTCTGGTCCCATATAGACATTCACGTAATATGTATCGAGCATCTTGTATCGAGCATCTACGACATAGGACATGGATGGGACATAGGCAACACGCTTTGAACACATGATTTTTCTCTAATCTCTAATTTCTTTGTAGACAAAACTGAAAACTGTCTGAGGAAAACTTTTCCTATCTCCTCTCACTCTCTTAGTTCTAGTTCTAGCTCTTACCATTTCATTTCGGTGCACTGTTAACGTCTAACGTCTAACTCATATTTTAGTTTCTAGTTCCACTTTTAGATTCTTGTAGAATGCACCTACTTTTTCACACAATTTGCATCCATTTTATATTTTATGCATGCCTTTATGAACATACGGGCAACTGCCAACTGCCAACATATACGTATATACATAAATGAGGGCGGCATTTTGTATATTGTACATTTTGACAGGGAAAAACTGATATAGATAGGCGGTTTAGAAATTTCCTCGTAGTACATACATTATACATACTATTAGTATTAGTATTTGCACAGTCTGAAAATGCATAAAATATGCAAAAGGATGGTATGAATTTTTGCCCTCTTCTCCGGTTGTGGAACTTGTAAGCGGAAATAAAGTGTACAGACTATTGTCATATTTGCTCAACCTATACTCTATACTTACAGCATTGAGAATTGAGAGTTGACTATCGAGTATTGATTTTAAGTAAAATTTGCCATAACCATGTGTTTGTTGTTCATTTCGTTTTATACTAAAAGATTATGGAAATGAAATACCGTTGTATTGTCTTTATGGCTCGTGACTGATGACTCAAAGAACAATTGGCTTTAAAGCTATATAAAAATGGTCCCACTGTTTACAAATAATAATACTTGCATATTGAGTGAATATTGATGCATTGATCATTGATACTCTTCCATTATCATAAATATGTAATGTGTACATTAATGCAGTAAAAATAAAAGACAACTGGTTTTAATATGAAATATACTGAAATTGTATTCATGAAAAGGATGCACAAAAAGCTAATTTTAGTTGTTGTGGAATTATCTAATGTCTAAGCAGTACACAAGAAAAGGGATGGCGTACCGATTATTAGCCACGCCAAGGAGCCAGGGAATGAAGTGAAATTTTGCAATAAAATTTCCAACCACGAACCCTGATTCCTTATTCCTTTTTTGGTCATATGATGCATGAAAAAATGCATTGAAAACAAACTAACAATGATTTTCCATTCGCCAAAGAACAATTGTCAGTGGCGTGTGTCTATCATTTCCTGGACTTTTGCACTTTGTAATAAAACTCTACCTTTCTTAGTGTCACTAGGTTATGTCATCGTATCAAAGGCAAAGCGGTTAAAATGTAACCGTGTTCAAAAGAATATGTACAACGTACCATGTACACAATCAGTTGGAAACCATAATATAGAGCATAAAAATGATTACTCATAAAATTGACAAAATATTCATTTCTTCTAGAAACGTATATGTTTGGACGTCACTGAAAACCTCAAGGTTCCAGACTCAAAACTCAAAACTAAAGACCTGAATTGTTTTTTTAAATTTGCTATATTCCCTTTTCCAAGGCATGTTATTATTATTGGTTGCCTATATTATACTTTATACTGTATACAATATGAGCAAATAAATAAATAAGTAAACAGGTAAAAGTTCACGGAATTTAGAATTTGGAATTGGAAAAATGTCTGTCATTTTATATTTTCTCCATTCTTCATTGTCCACAGTTTTTCATTTCTTGTCAAATTAAAATTTCATAGCTCGGTGTATTCATGATTCATGTCCAATTTAATATAATAATATTTTTTGAATTTTAAAATAATTGAGAAAATTTTCTACAAATAAAATTTAGTATACACGGTGCTTTGTACACGGTACATGGCATGGTGGATTTAGATTACATACAAGTATAAATAATATGAAAATGCATGTATTGTATAAAGTATAGGAATGAGTTCTCTTGCTCTCATTTCTTGCCAATGCCGTCTGTCAATACTTTTGGCTGGATGTTTAGTGCCATGCGCCAGTTCTATATGTACAATGTACATGTACAACTACAGCACGGTACACCCTCCCTATGCGGTAAGTGAAAAGAGTCGAAAAATAGCTATGTACATGATACATGTAAACTGCACAAGGCAGAGGCTCAAGTGTTACACATTACACTGTGTAAAATGTGCATAGTTTGTGCACTAAGTGTCTGCATGATCCTCTCAATAAAAAACATGTAGCATAATACACCATACAACAGCTATGTTTGCTGTATTCTGTATTATTCCTGGCAACTGTCATCACTAATCACTAGACAGTGAGTAAATGAATGGAATGTAATAGAACTGAAACCACAACTAACTAACCACTAACTAAACTCTAAACACTTGGTAAATTACAAAGAAATTTGAACTGAACTGGCTATTGATTGACTGACTGATAGGATGTTTTTGATGTTTCATGTATCAAATGAAAAACCCAAGAACCTCTAAACACTAAACTCTAAAGCCACTTGAATTATGACATTTGAAAATGTTTATTAGTTTTTACATAACGTTATGCCATTGACTGATCATGAATTGAAAGCCTGAGCTGTCAATTCTGTCTTATACAGTTATTTTGTTGAATTTTTCAGTTACTAGTAAAGATTTCTTTTTAATTTCTTTTCCATTTTCCAGTTCACTGTATTTGATATTTATAAATTATCTAGTGTCTAGTGTATGGCTTGAACTATTTAACGGAAAAAAATAAAAAAAATAAAAGAAACATACCTTGAATTATTAATGTCATCCTTAGAGGTGTCATTGTAGCAAATTCCACTGAGGTTTTGAGGTTCCATTTTGATGTGATGTTTGTTTGTTTTTTAAATTAAACTGGTGAGAGAATAAAAACAGAATTTAAAACTGATATTGATTGTTGATCTTGATCTTGATTGACTGGTTCACTGGTACGTAGGTTGGTTGGTGGGTTTGGTATTTGTTAACAGTTATTATTACTTTTGGTAGTCACCACAAAGAACAAGAGAAGAAATTATTACAACAATTACAATTGCAGTTGAATCACACACTGAAAAAAGAATCGTACTAGTACTGGTGGAGTAAGCAGTGAAATGAACAATTATTTCTAGTTATATTTGTATTTGTATTCTTATTTGGAACAAGAGTTGTAACTCGTCCTCTCACAAAACAAAAAGGAATAAAAACAGTAGAAGCTGCAGTTGATAAATTCACTTGAAAATATTTTGCAAAAAATATATAACAATGTAAAGTGTAGATGGTAAATGAGTAAATAATATTATAATATTATGATGATGAATTATTATATGTGGGTAAGTACTTAAATTGGTTTGGAGTTTGGAAAACGAATAAAAAATGAGAGAGACAGAAGTTACTCTGTACACTAAAAGCTCTTGTATGGAGAACAAGCACCGGAGCCGCTTGAATATATAGAATTGTCCGGGGGTTTTAGGGGAAGTCCAGGAGTTGGATAGAGTTGGATAGAGTTAGATACACAATACAGAGAATAGAAGCTATCCAAGCTATACTGTATAAACTGTACTGTGTATACTATTGTATAATGTATATAAAAACGGGAGGTTTCCAGTACATCAACTCCACTCGCATGACTCAAACGAATCCAATCACAGTACTGCCTTAGCCTTTTCTCCACTATTGACTATCTGTACATATAGGAAAAAAAGTATGTACGTCAACTACTTTTGTACAGTGTAACAAACTCTTTCATGCTCTATCTCTACACTCAGCAGTATACAGTCCACAGTCTACACTCTATATTCTACATTCCACTATTCATCCATTATACTTTATACTTTATACACTGTATTCTGG
>JAQGBH010002410.1:0-24670 GCA_034698265.1 Sminthurinus aureus | reverse complement strand
ACACTATGTTAACAAAGTTTGTTACCATGGAATTAAAAAAATTCAGAGGTGCTTTTGCAAGTCTGCCCTTCATTTAGCACTATTTCATATTTTTAATTTCAATTTTTCACTTCCTCTTAACTTTTAAAAACCTTCATATTTAAATGTGTGAAAAAACAATGGAAAAACGAGAACGAAAAACGTTCTGTTTACATTTAACGTTAAACAATGTGTAGATCGTCGATCGTAAATAGGTGATCGATCGATGATGAACATAAACAATAAACTAGGTCGATATGAGTTAGAAATTAGGCGCCTTTTAATTAATCAATAATCAGTGCATATTTTATATTTTAAACAGTGTTGAACGTTTACATTATTTAATGAGCAGATATTTTTATAGTTGAATTTTATCTTGCGTGTTTAACGCATCTTTATCTTTATCTTTCTTTGAAATTTGAAATGACCTGCCTCATGCAGGTCAAATCCGGATAATGGATAATGATCAATGATCAGTACTATTGAATTATACACATGATACGTAATCAGAGGTGCAAATTGCAGACACTGTAGACAGTGTAGACTGTAGACATTCAAAAATTTAAAAAGAGACTATACTTGATTTTCAATTCTGAGTACCTAGTAAAAAAGTGCTGTGTGATTTTATTCATCGAAATTTGACCTTCGTCCTCTGCTGGACACTAAATTATTTATTATGCTACAACAAAAAAAACTGAAAAAAAAGTAGTGATGCATCATTAATGAGACTCAATGGCTCAATGGCACATTTAATATGGAATATGGGATTTGGAAGAATAAACCTATGCGAGTACGTTGAGTGTGAGTTTGGAGCTTTCGAGTTGTCGAGTGCCACCCACGCACCAAAAATATGTATTATGCACAAATGTAAATTCATTCATATTATTATATTCGTATTAATTAATTCTGCAAACAGGTTTCCATTTCTTGTAGTTACATAGGAATTCATAATTATTATTATCATTCTCTTGACTCTTGACTGTTGCTTCATGACTTTATCTCTTGCAGACAATTAAAAATTAGGAATATCATCAGCCTAGATCCTAGTTTCTTGAGTCTAGATTCTAGATCCTAGATGAAAATGTTCTGCATGTAGTTTGTAGTTTGTACCTACATCATTTACTATTTAATATTCTACAGATATAGATATTTTCATCATGTGTTGATTTTTGATTGTATATTGTATATTGTGTCATTTTTCATTTCAGGCCGAGAAAATTTACTGCAGTAACTGCTATGATAGCCAATTTGCCTCGAGATGTGACGGATGCGGAGAAGTTTTCCGAGCAGGTGAGAACAATTCCTATTTTCCCATTGTACATAGATATAAGACACTTGCATTTTTTCACACATTTTACATGGTAGAAAGTAGAAACTATCTGCAAACTAAATATTGTACAAGTTTGTGCACGGTGCTCGTGCATAAAAAATAGAGACAATTTAATTAGTTTTCAATTCTCAATGTGGGCGAACAACATCCTGAAGAACAACATGAGCATCACCTGACATTAGGCATTCAACATAGAGCACACGAGACAAGCATATGGATTTTATGAATGATTCCCGTCATAAACGTCATACGCTTTGACTCCGTGAAACTTGAATTTTGATTGTTGATGACTTAACATGTTAATTTAATTTTATAATTACTACTGTCTTGTCAAATTTAATCAGTATGACACACAACACACAAAATTGCACACGTATGAATGAACATGAATTTGCATGTGCAGTAGCATCAAGCATCTAAATTCTAGAATCTGGAATCTTGGCCTCATCCAAAATTACAAAGTTGAAAAACAGCATTTCACATTTCAAATGGGTGTAACCAAACCAAACCAACATGATCATCATCATTTGTAAAGAAACAATTACCGTGAAATATCTATCCATCTATCTACAAAAGTAATCTATATTTTTACCATTTTTACAAGGAAACACAGAAATATTCGCAACATGAAATTTGTTGTGGGCAAAATACAATGTTGTTGTAATTTGTAAACAAACACTTTTGTACGTATTGACTTTTGAGTTTTGGGGTTTGGAGTTTGGAGATTTGAGTTTTTGTACGTTCTTTGAATTTTTATTTTCAATTTGTAATTTGTTATTTGTAATTTGTTGTTTATAATTTGGACGTAGCGTGTAAAGTGTAAACAGTACACAGATTACAGATTGTACATTGTACATGTATATAATTTACCAAAAAGTGGAAAAAAGTATAAGAGAACACACCTGCTTCTTGATTCTTTATACTTTATACTTTATTCTTCATTTTTCACAGATAAAACAATACATGAAATATAAAATGAGCCCACACTCGTGATAAGGCTGCTTGATTGTTGGATGTGGAACGTTGAAACAACACTCAACACTCCTAATTCATAATTTATGCACATATCATTAAATATTATAGATTTTAGATGTACTTTTCAAGTATCCATCTATTTATAATGAATATGCAGGAAATAAATGAGGGAGTTTTACCTATTTTTCCTCCATTTTTACGCAGTAAAACAAGGAGTGAACTGGAAACTTTTAACTTTTACAAGTTAAAATTTAAAAGGGTGAGATATTGGAGTAAATTCATGTAAATTCTAGATTCTAGATTCTATTTAGACTCTCGAATAAATAAAGAGTAGAGACTCTGTAAATATCATGATATAATATTACACTTTTTGATGGTTTCCTCATGACCTTGGTCTTGAGACTTGAATCTTGAGTCTTGAATCTTGAAGACTAAAGATACTTGTGTTTTATTTTGTGGTTTTGGATTGGATTGAGATTGAGGTGTGTTGATTTCACGGTGGCCATTTGTAATTTAGACGGATACATGTAAAATTTAAAACAAATCTTCCTCATGTCTCATATTCAATTTTGATTTGGTTTGATTTGCCTCTTGACTTTGACTCTGACTTTGACTTTGACTTTGAGTATAAAAGTCTGGATCTAGAATCTAGCTTCTGGAGTCTGGAGTATCATGTATTTTCTTACTAAACCTCGGAACTCGTAATGGAATGGAATTGCTACTCGTTATTATTATGATTACAATTGCAGGGTGCGGATTCATCTCATTTTAATATTAATTTTCCTTTTACGATATGATATCACATGTAATAAAAGCCCAAAAGCTACAAGGAAAAGCTAGAATCCAGAATCTAGAATCTAGGATATATGATATTATGATATAGCATGTACGTAAGTTGCAAATATGAATGAATTTGCAGGAAAATGTATATATTTTGCATTTTGCTTTTTGCTGCAAAATTCTGTACTCTGCAGCAAACAGCGTCTTTTGTTTATCCTTACGAGTGTTTAATATTTCTCATGTGTATTTATTATTTACACGTTCTAGATTCTAGATTCTAGATTCTGGATACATTCTCAATTCTCAATGTTATAGGCTGTTGCTCGTACATCGTACATACATAGACGCAAACTCTGGTGCTATTTTCTAAATATTATAGTTACATTGAATAAGATATGAGATGCAATGGTCTGCTCTTCTTTTTATTTCCTCGTCTTGTCTTGTCTTCTCCATGTCTTTTGAACTTTGAGTCTTGAGTCTTGAATCTTGAGTTGTGATAAACATTTGCATAGGTTCATCATTCCCCACTTTTTCTAAACCGTAACCGTTCGTCATTATCATTATCATTATAGAACATAGACAAAGGGAAATTTTAGCCTTGTTTTGCAAAATTTAGTCTCAACTTTGCAAAGCTTCTAAAAATACATGCATACAAATTACAAATGTACGTGCATTAAATTGTAAAGACTGTAGAATGTAGAAAAATAGGAACAAGTTTAATTTTTACAATGTAAAGTTTTAATTATATTTATAATTTATACTCATACAGAAAGAGTAAAAAGTGAAACTCGCCTTGGATTTTGGATTAGTAATCATTTGTATTTACCAGTAACCAGTTTCGGTCCGGTCTGAATGTTTTTCTGTCTGCTAACTGCTGCTGCTGATGATGATTGTTGAAAGGTGAAACACGTGCAAGAATCCCACATTATTTAATTGGTGTACTTTTACTACCTAATTCCAGGAAAGTTTAGCAAAAAATAGATGCATACAAAAAAGATCAATATTACATTTTAAACGGTACAGGCAACAGACAACTACATTACTCCAGACTCGAAACTCTAGTCTACACAATTCAATAATAAAAAGTTTCCAAATTCCAAACTCCGAGTGTGGGAATTTAAAGACTGATGTGCATCAAGCATGATTTTTACTGTAAAATTTAAAGTAGCTTTAATTTAACCAATTTGTGCACTTTGCTTCTTTTCAAGTTGAAAAGCAAGATAATCTGTGTTGAAATGTCGGTTTCTAGTGACCAAAAAATTTGAGCGGCGTCAAACTTGATAACAAATCCAAGGTTTTTATTCGTGTAAAGTGATGGCAAACTACATTTAGTAAATGGTTTTTAAGTTCAATACAAATCACAAAGCATAGGTCTGTATCGGGAATCCAAAATCCAAAATCTATGTTACATCTCTGTACATTGTACAATGTGCATTTAGTTGATACAGACAAATAATTACAAGTTTTTACACAAGAGATGATTATCATTTATCATTAGCATTATCATTACAAGCATCTTCAATCTTTACATGTAGACTGTAGACAAGAGACAAGTGTTCATATAATTTTTACAGGTAGAAAACAAATAGCATGTCTCTTCTTCTTCATCATAAATTTATGTATTCAACTTGAATCTTGAAACTTGAATGAGCAACAATTACAAAGTGCATAATGTACTTTGTACTGGAACACAAAAGTCAAAAGTGTGACTATGTAATCAACAAAAGCGAAAAGGAAAATGAAACAAATACAAATACAAATACAAATTTTAGTCGTAGGAGGAACAAGAAGAAGAATACGCACAAGAAAAAGATACATAATCTCATTGCAATTTACACGTAACTCTGGCTTTAAAAGTTGAACAAGGCGATGCAAAATAAATGTGTATAGTGTACATATTCACAGAGTACCTATTACAGACTTGGTTATTATATTATGTAGTTAAAATCCTGTAGGCAAATAGGACGGTAATGTGCTCGGTGCTGGGTGATGATAATCATTATGATGATGAGCAATGAACACACTAGTTTAAGCTAAGCTCTGCTCAGTTCTGTTCATATCAGAATCACCAAGTATCAAAAGTATACGCAAGGCAACATGTGCATACATAATACATATTCTCATCTTATTTTTAGCCCTGACTTCATATTCCATTTCTCTCTCTCTCCCTCTGTGCTGCTTCGTTCTCCGTTCTCCGTAGATAGATAAAACAAAACATTCTATCTTCTGCGTAGATTCTAGCTTCTAGATTCTAGATTATAAATACAAAATACATAAGCATACGCAAAAGCAAAAGTATGCATAGAAATTCCTTGTGCTGATTCTTGATTCTTGATCCTGATGCCCATGTTTTTTCCTAATCGCAAGTAGCATATGTTTAAAATTTAGATAGATTGTTACACCTTGACGAGTTATTTACATGTAAAATGTACAAAGTACACGTATCGCATGATAAAAAAATACACGAGTTTTGCATAACTAGTACATTTACACATTTACACGCTCATCACTTGGACTGGGAACGGGCAATCGCAATAAGTAATACATTTTTTACAATATATATTATGTGAGAGGTTGTCAAAAGTCAAATGTCTGAATTGAACATGGAACAGAGAACAGGGGCAGAAAGAGTGAAAATGCCCACAAGTGACTTGTGACTTGTGACTCGTGACATTCCCATAAATAAAAGGCAACTTTTGCTAAAACATTATGCACATTGAACACTGCATAAAAACGTATGAATGCTTCTATTTGTATTTGTATATTTAAGGATAAATTACGTGAAGATTCGACTGAGAAAATGTTGACGTATCTCCAATCTTCAATTCATCTATCTGCTCTTACTCGTGTCTGGAGTCTTGAGTATTGAGTATTACAAACGAGATCCATATCTCAAGACTCTAGAGTCTAGACTCAAGAGACTAGAAATCTCTTGATGTTACTTTTCTCCACTGTAAACTCTATATAAAGTATAAAGTATTCTCAATTCTCAACACTGAACATTGAACATTGAGCGTGCAACAGTTGAATTTTGACTCCGAGAGGAAAGTTGACATGAGGAGAAAGAGGAAAGAACAAGTCGGGTAAAAAAAGTAAAAAAACCGACAACACAAAAAAAAGCAAGAGAATTTCCTTGTCAAGTAATGCCAGAAAAATGTGTGTACAACAAGTACACAAAGTAGAAAGTACAAAGGAGAGGAGTGAGGAGGATTTGGGATTTGGGATGCGGATGAGAATGTTCTACGTGTTGTTAGTTGTTATTATTATCTACCGGTATCTGCGTAGTCGGAGTGCGTACACAATGTTAATGTTCCATGTTGATCGGGATATCGTAATATCTGTATGTACTTGTAACTTGCAGAGAGAAATGTGTGTAGTTTGTAGTTAATGTTGTATATTATGTGGATTGCGGATATGCAATTGAAGATCCAAGTAGCAAGTAGCAAATAGCGAATGGTTGAAAGGCGGGTTTTATGTTTTATTAGGTGTAGGAATATTTTTACTTTTTACACGCACTAGTCATGCACTTTATAGAAAAGAGGAGAGAAGAGAGAAGTCAGAAGGAAAGAGAAAAAATCATACAGAGAGAGAGAGAGAGAGTTGTGATAACTTTGGATATTTGTATTCTATTTTTGAGGGCACGTGGAGTGTTGACTCTGTTTAATTTTTTTGCCCGTACTCCAAACTCCAAAGTTTCAAAGCTTCAAAGCTCCAACCGAATTGACTTGACACGACTTGACATGTGACTTTTTCTTCCTGTAACCAGTAGACAGTAGACACAAGACATCGTGTACATTGTACATGTAGACTGTAGACTGTATGAATATTATCGGATTCGGATTCAGATTCATTTTCTATTCGCTTCTGTCTAATTGTGCATGTGTAAATAAACTGAAACTGAAGGAGGAGGAGGAAGAGGATCCACGCGAGTCATGTACTTATGTATTTTATGTTTTATGTATTATGAAGAGTCAACTATCTATAATGTCACGCTACAAAAGTTTACAGTCTTAAATCTTCCATCTTCCTTCCTCAATTTTTTGCGGGGATTCTCATCATCCCACTCCTCGGATTCAGAATCAGATCTGAACCAAGAGCCAAGCTGAAACTCATAAAGACATGTAAAAAACCACATTCCAAATGAAATCCAGCAGGAAGAGCACTATTGAAAAAGGTTTAACTTGTCACTCGTCTCCGTTTTATGCATTTTCTAGATTCTAGATTTTACATGCTCATTTTTTAGAATACCTGCCCATTTATCTATTTCCACTTTTCTCTAATATTCCAACGCCAACTTCACTTCCAATATTTCCAACGTATACGTAATTTTAGAGTTAAAAGACAAAAAGTTATACAATTCAATTCAATTCAATTCAAGTTTATTCAAGTGTTGGAACATTAACTTTACGTTTTTTTCAATGCAAAAGATATTAAATTCTAAATTCTAAAACCCTTTATGAAGTGACAAAAATCGTTATTGTTATTATTGCCATGTTCAGTGTATTGTTGTTTTTCATGGGAGCGTGTAAATATGGAATCGATATTTAAGATTCAGAATGTCTCCGGGAGAAGAGCGTTTTGTACCGTTTTCAGTGCATTGTAGGCTGATTTACTAGAAAACACATTTTCTATTGATTAACGTAGTTTGCATATAAGTTCTGAAAATGTCAAACGGCGTTAAAGTAATGCAATTTTTCAATATAAAAAATCTTGAACTACTCGAAGCTAGAAGCAGTGCAGTATGCAGTAGTTTATGCGCCTTGCAGATACATTATACATTGTACATGTGCATGTGCAAGTAGTAGAAAATGCCTGCACTCCACATAAGACATGAGACGAAAGAGACCAGGCCTCACCTGTTGTGGATGAGTTTGAGATAATTATAATTACACACGAGCCTGTTTTTTGTGGTTAGTGCCAGAAAGTGAGATCATTTGTTTTGTATAATATTGCCCATTGAATACTTTATATTCTAGATTCTAGATTCTAGTTGGTTTTATTTTGTAGGTAGTGGTCACAAAAGATGACATAATAGCTCATAATAAATTTTCTCTCTCTTCTCTGTTTTTTTTGTTCCATGATTTCATTCTCTATTCTCTATTCTCCATTCTCTGCATTCTGTTTCTACTGAATTCGACTAAAAGAGTACCTTTTGATTAAACCATACAAAACCATGGAAACGATGCATAGATTTTATGATGCTCGGTAAATTTTATAGAGATAAAGCTGTCCAAAGTTCACAAAACAGAGGCAGCGAATTAATCTTCGAGTAGGTACGGGATGTTAAAAACCGAAAATATTATAAACGGCGTTGAAATCTCCAATTCTCCACAATGTAAAAATACAACGAACGGCTTTGATCTTTAAACTTTGCTGATTGTGCTCACTGTGATCTTTGTTCTTTAATGTTATAAATGTACATGTTGATGTTCACTATAATGTTGGCTTTTGAGTTGTGAGTACAAGTATCAAGAATCAAGAATACAGTCATAAATCTTTTTTTTCTATTTTTCCTGTTTGTTTACCTACTTGTTTTGCTTTTTATTGCTAAAGGTTTTACATGTCTTGTTATTTGTTATTGTTATTTGTTATTGTGATTATCTGTATATTGGACATTATGAACATTGGACAATTTGTTCATCGTTTTTTCTCTACATTTCTATCTACTGGATGCTGGATGTTGGATGCATTAACATTTTATGCATAATCCATAATCCATTATCACATTAAATGTTATTATCCTAATGTAACAAAATGGAATATAAAATGTGATGCTTGAGTCTTGAATCTTGAGTCTTGAGTCACAGTCGCAATTCACAATTTATCGTCATGACCAAAAGATGGTCGTGAATTTTGGGGGTGTGGACTGCGGACTGTGAAGGAGATTAAAAACTTTTGTATTTTTCATCTACATACGTCCTTTATGTACATGTGTAATATGCACAATGTACGATGTAAATGCATATATACGACGGGAAAATATATGCGATAAGCTACGTATTTTATGCCACACACTAGACAGAAACAAGAAAGTAGATTCTAGATTCTAGACACAAGATACTTTGCCAATTGCACATGGTTTTCATCTTTACATTTTAAAATGTCATGTTAAGCACTTTATTTACATAATGATGATATTTTTGCTCCTTGCAATTTTTCTACATTGAAATTGCCATTGACATTGGACTGCACTGTGCTAAATTAAATTTGATATGGAAAATGAGAATCAAAATGAAATTATGATGGAGGATGGAGGATTGAGGAACTGGAAGGTGATGTAGTTATTTTGTTAGATACGCTCATGACGCCATTACAAAGTCTCCACATTCTACGTTTACGATTCCAATTAGTAATGAGGTGGATTTACGATATTTAATGTTCACATGCAGAAAATAACATACAAAGTACATACACGATGCAGACTGACTTAAACTTGAAACTTGAAAGTCGAAACTCGTGATGGGAAGAAAATAGAACCTGGAAAATTGTAATTTCACGCACTCCAACTTCCAATTCTACTCATTGGCATTGTAAAAAATTATAGGTTAGCAGTGTCGATTGTCGATTCAGTGTTGATCAGTTGCAATTTGCAATCTTCCACTTAATGAAAAAGATAATATGAATTTTGGAGAACCGGATTTTCCCACAGTCAAAATACAGACACATTATGCTGCTGACGCCTTAAAACAATCTATTTACAATTTGGATTAAGATTTAACTTTTAACTGGACAAATTTGTATGAAATTACAAATCAATCAAAAATCAAACATGGTCAATTTTTCATCCATGATCCATGATCATTGATTCTAAAAAGAAGGCGAGGATCTTTATAATAAACCTACTTAAAATCAAGTTGATGATTTTATTACCAAATCGTGACATACGAAGGAAAGAAAATTTACTTTTGAAAGTACGTAATAAAATGGGAAATTTTCTTTCCATTTCAATTTGGATTTGGTTTTCGACTCAATTGGTAGCTGATTCATGTTCCTACATAAAATTAAAGATATTCTACATTGTACAGTAGCTTGTCTTTTGGTTTTGGATGTTGTTGTTGGCTGTTGGTTAAATTTAGACGGTGGATTTTATGTAGATGGACAAAAAAAATGGTGGAAAAAAAGGAATATTTCTGTCTCTATTTTTAGCGAGAGAAGAACAGGAAGCGCTAGTATCTAGTGTGTCGTGCAAAAGTAAAAGAGAAAAGTACCGAGGTGAATAATCATTTTGGCCTCTCATCTCTCACGTCTCAAGCTGAAACAAAACACTTGCTTTAGATTAATACCTTTTCCTTTTTAGTTGATTTCGTTTTTGTTCATGATTCATGAGGAAGAAAAAGTTTATTTTTATTTATTGTTTCCGAATTCCGATGATGAATTGAAAATTGAAACGGAATGATAATAATTATTATTTATTTATAATGCGTTTAATCTAGAATCTAGCACCTTTTTACCTTCAACCTTCAGCTCTTGGAGTTTTGAGCTTTGAGCTTTGATCTTTGAGTTCCACATGAAGAGACAAATGCAAATATAAAAATAATTCCCAAAGTAATTTTTTACCAATATCACAGATCACAGATCACAGTACAGTTCAACGTTTAACACAAGTGTTTAACATTGAAAATTGAAGATGATTAAAGAGGAAATTCCTCCTGTGATTTTTCATCTTACATTTTACGTAATGCTTGGTGATTAGTAAAAATAAGTTTGAAAGTGACATCATAAATATTATTACGTATTTTTGGTGAGGTAAAGAGTAGCGATGTATGTTGAATGTTGGCCATTGGATTTTGGATTGGCCATGAAATGTTTGTAGTTTGTTGTTTCTAGATAGGTAGTTTGCAACATGTAGCATGTGGTCAATGGGCAGAAGAGAGCAGAAGAAGAATCTCCGTGCTCCAAGTGAATGAGCGAGTGACATTTGGCATGGTAAATGGTAAAAAGTCAGCAGTGGGTCGCTTGTCCCCTCTGTCCTCTGTACATATGTAATTCTGGATTCTGTATTTGATTTCACTCAAGTTCCTGACAAATGACTGTGTTTGTGAAATGCTTGATCGTTTGATGTTCTTATTATTTTTATATGGCTGTCTAAAAAATTCAAAGTGAAATTGAAACTGACAATTGACAATCCACAATCGACAATTTGACCGAGTGACCAATACCAATGTCAAAACCGAACCAAACCAAACCAAAATCCAATGAGATGACCATCTTTGAGTGGGCGACCTCAACTCGAATCTTTTTAGCTTTTAGATCCCTGCTGCTTCTTCACTTTTGTACATGGACTCTGAATTCTCCGTCATTTATTTTCCGTTTTGGATTTATAACTCTATTTTTCTCATCCACAGGGCATTTTTCAAAAATTCCTCATGGACACATTTTAGTTTTTGAGTTTTGAGTTTTGATTTTGACTTTGACTTTGATTTGGATTTGACTCAAATTGAACCATTTCAAAAAATACTCGAGGTTTGATATTGATTATTCTCGATTCTCAATTCTCATCACGTCTATTAAAATTGCAGTTGACTATTATAATTATAATTATAAATTATGATGAATTAACCGGAAATCCTGCAGTTTTAATTCTTCATCATAACGTGTATTTAAATTACTATCAAATGTGTAAATAATGCAAAAGCTTCTAAAGTTTATTACGGGAAGTTGATAATCTTTCTGGTACAACTAAAATGCATAACAAATAAAATGTATGGTAATTTGGCCATTAAAATAATGACTGATATAATTGCCTCATTAGGTAATTATTCATTATGCAGCCAAGATTATGCATATTTATTTATTATTTATGATGTCTTCAATATCCACTTTATCACTCTTTTACCTCTTTGATTTTTGATTTATCTTGAATAAGCTTGAAAGGAGACACGCAAGAAAAGAAATATTACATCTTTTCACTTTGTTTACAGTTTATAGCTAAAATGATTACGTGGAGAATCTAGAGTCGAGAATCGAGAGTCGAGGTAATTAATTGAAGATTGAGATTAAGAGAAGGAGGACATTTGATTCAGATTCTGGTTCGGCTTCTGATTTCTGATCATTTTTATGATATGACAATGACGACAGGTTACAAGATGGAAAATGGAAATGACAGACTACCATAATTTTTTCCGAGTTGATCATAAAGTAGCAAGTACTGAGTATTGAGTATCGAGTAGTGAGACCATAAAAAGGCTATAAATACAGTCATTTAGTAAATATTAATGTGAAACATGATATTATAAATTGTGAACGAGGTAATTAAACTAGAGTTATAAATTCTACTTTAATTGTAATTAATCACGTACTCCAAACTTCACGCTATTTAATGTAAAGCAACAATGAAAAAACCAAATATATTATGGATTACGGATAAAGCGCTAAACGAGAGTGGCGACAAAAGAAAAGTTCTTTCTACCAAATAATAAATATGATGCTAATTAGGGTTTTCATTAACTAATTAAGGTGTCCCTTGACAAACGAAAAATGAGAAGTGAGAAAGGTCACCTTTAAAATTTATGACCTATGACCATATTACATAATATTACATCGTACGAGGAATTTTACGGACACCCTTCTCACATCAAAATTGTTAATTGTTTTTTAATGTAATTGCTGAGGAACCTTTGTGATCAAAGACATGAGCTTCACTGTGTTTCTCTGAAAATCTTCCTACAAAAATCAAACCGGCGTCCAAATGAGACAATTCATGAATGACTTGAAATAACTTGAAGTTTTTCACATTGTCCCTGTTATTGTTTTTGTATTTTCAAGTGAATTTACACATGTTAAATATAGTTAAATGATAAACAGGGAAAATATTGAAAGTTGAGATTTGGTTTTGATTGCAATATTTTTTTCTTCGTTCTTCTTTCCTCTTTATGCAATAATAATCGTAGTCAACTTGATAAAGTGCTATAAAAGGGAAAACAACTTTTATGAATCGTGAGTTCATAAAAAGAACTTCAATTTATAGTGTCTGAATCATCATCACATATCACATAGTCGATTCTCGATTCGACACTCGTAAAATGAAAAAAACTGTTATGTACGTATTTTGTCTCAGAAGTCATCATAATACTTGCATTTTATTATGTATCAAGTATCAATATTTTGACCAGTTCACCATTTTTATCTGTTTCACCTGAATTCCATGTGCAATGGAATCTACAATGTCATGAATGTACAATGTACTCATTGAGAAAATATAAAAAGTCACCAGTTACCCATTAAATATTTTCCATGTACGAATTTTTCCTGCTCACGACTGGACTGGATTGGACTGGAACTGACTGTTCTATTCTCTGATCTCCATAAAAATACGACAACCAGCAACGATAAACAATCAATACACGACTGTTCACTCCAGCACCAGATCCAGTCCAGCTCCAGCCCACACAAAATCATGAAATATGAATCAAAGCAACGTCTTTGCAGACCTGTTCTCGTTCTTTTGCTCTTCAGATTCCAATGTACAATAAAATAACGCCAAAAATTGTCCGTTTTTCTTTTGTAACTATTATATAACCTGAATACAAGATTGAAGCTGAAGTGTAATCAATTAAATAAATTATCAATTCTGTGAAACAATTGATGTCAAATCCAATTCCAAATTCAAAATCTAAAATATCATCTCTCAAATGGCAATGACTATAAAATTGAGTCATAACAAGTATAAAAAAATCTAATGGTTTTATATCTCAAGCTATTTATACAGAAAACTTGTAAGGTGAACGATGTAGACTGTAGATTGTACAGCACATGTTCCATTCACGTGAATACTGAATATGTAGAGTTCTTTTCTTCTTGTTCGTCATCGTCATCACCATCATGTTCGTCTTCTTCTTCTTCCTTTTTTGTGACCCCCCGTCAAACCTCAAACTATAACTGGAATATAAATGATGATCATTTAATTGCTCTCCTCTTTTTTAGAATCATAAAAAAATAAAAAGGATGACGATTGACGATATTTAGAATTTAGAATAGCTGTCAATAGTCAATATAATTGAAAGTGATGTCGCCTCTACATTCGATATTCTACATTCTACAGATATTCTCTTCTATTGTTTTCCATTTCCATATTTACAATTCAAATTCAAATCTAAATCCAATTAAGGCGTCCATATCTGATCTGATCCCAGATCCCAGATTTTAATCTCTGGTTCAGATCAATTTCTTCCCTGTTCTTCTTGATTCTATATTCTTGATCGAAGATTAAACTGCACTGTCATTGTCAATTATGACAAGTGGAAGAGAAAAGAGGGCCAGAAAATGTATCAAATTTCTACAGCTTCTGGTTCTCTGTTCTTCATTTTGCATTCTGTACTCCTGCTTTACGCATGTTAACAGCGTGATCATTTCACTTCCTTGGACATTCAAAAGTCAATTGCCAAATGTCAGTCATTACTTTATTTAGTGGATTAAACAAATGGCAAATTGTATAAATTTTGACCAGTGGATAAAAGTGAATTTTGTAATAGGTAAATAAATATGAATTTTCCGGCTCAAGACTCGAGAAAAAATAATTTATCCTTATGTTTATGAAATTACATCCCGAAATCGAAGCTTTATCTGTAATTTTTCTCTCGTATGCTCTGCCGTATCATAAATACCTATTAAATGACCCTATTACATGACGTCGTTTCGTATCGTATCATGTCATATCATATTATAATATGGATGAGGTATGAGATATGAGATAAGACGTAGGATATTTGGTGCTGTTTTGTCTTGTGTCTTGTATCTTGTGTGGTGCTGTTTTGTCTTGTGCTGTGATGACCATGAGAATTGAGAATAAAGAATCATAATGCGAAAGGTTAGAACTTGAATGAATATTCATGATTTCAAACAGATTCTCCACTGTCTAATGTCTAATGTGTGTGGTGTGTGTTGTGTGTTGTGCAGATAATATGTATTTTACATGCGATGAGCTCTATGCTCTATGGATTTGATAGTGAGACTCTAGCTTCTATGTTCTAGACTCGAGCTTCGAGCCACGGGATATTTTGCACATGTAACATGTAAACATGAGGAAATATCAGTAAATAGAGAGAGAAGTGAAGAGAGACTGAGACTGAACGCTATAATACTAATATGTATTTAGTACCTACAACTCGCTGACTGTGGATTGGATTGTGGAATGGATTGAGGATTGAAAGACATTGACTATTAAGTTTTTACCTGGTCTGTTTTCGTGTGTGTAATCAGTTTGATTTTGTCCTCCTCCATGCGAACAACTAGTAACCAGAAACTAGAGGCTCAATATTCGAGACTCGAGACTCAAAACTCAAGAGAGTCGAACAAACCAAAACCAAATCCAAGTCCAACTCCTACCTCTATCTTCCCTTTTACGACTCATGATAAGACATAAGACACTCTTCTTCTCACTCTTCTCTCCTTTTCCTATTTCTATTTTGTACTTGAGTCCCACTCTATTTTTTTCACCAACATCAACAGTCCAACTCCAACTCCAATTCCAATTCGAATCATAAAATAGTTTCAACTTGTAACAGCCAGAACCTTTTTGTCTTTGGTTTTTTGTCTATTCAATTCTGTGCAGAAAAAATAGTGTGATTTATTAGTTATTAGTGAATGATTAACTCTAGAACTCTAGTCCAGTATCCAGCGTTCAGCGTAGCTAATTATTTGATTGTTCAACTAGTCAAAAATGATAAGTGGGTTTTGACATTGTAAATTTGTACATTGTGTTGCTGCGTTGTTGTGTATGCAAAAACTAGGATCTGTGCAAGTGCATGTGCATTAAAATTGAAAATTGAAAAGTGGAAATAAAATTGTGTAGTGTTTTATAAATTATAAAGTGGTATAGAAATTGCAAAACATGGGTGATTTATCGGATGCCTTCTCAACAAAGTTGAGTATAAATGGAAATGGTGGTAAAATTGGAGGGAAATTGACCACCAAGAAAATCACACAACCTAAAAAAGCACATGAAACAGATGATGACATTGCAATTCTCACCATGATTTTACCCGGAGAGAAATTTGAGTGCTGTCTCAAAAATGACTGTGTTCTCGGAAATTCCAAGGAAAATTCACTCGGTATTACTATTTTTCACTAATATTTTTTTAGCATTTACATTTATTATTTGGGTCGTAGCTCGCAGAATCCAGATCCTTGAGTGTGAAAAATATGAAGAGGTATAGAAAATAGGAAATAGAAATGGCTGTCTACTGTTTACTCTTTAATTACAGTGGATTGAGAATTCAGAATTGAGAAATGAATCCAAAAAAATGGTGTCCAGAATCTAGAATCCAGAATTAGAAATTACAGTAGACATTAGCAACAAAAAAGGGCCATGAACTGTTTTTTATGTCTGTTTCAAGTGTTAAAAGTCGGGCGATAGGCGATAGACGAAAGAGGATAGAAGATGTATGAAACAGCACACGAAATACAAAATACAAAATGCAGGCACAGCTCATCGCCTCACTTTTCTCCCTTTTCTCAGGTCTAAGCTCTAAACTTGCAGTCTGTATTTATATTTTATACGGATATTAAATAGATGAGCAATGAACAAGCTGTGAACAGCTGTCTCACTTGTGCACATTTGCATCTACAAATTCTAAGTCGTCGTAAATAAATCTTGAGTCTTGAGAGAGAAAAAGAGAGGGAGTCTGGGAAAAAACAGTCTCTACACTCTACAATCTACATACATAAATATAGCAATTGAACTTTTATACTGAACAGATGGATTTTTCTTCTCGTTTCATTTTTCATATTTCATTTGGATGTTGGATGTTGGGTGTTGGGAGATTGGGAATTTGGAACCGAAGAAATAGCAATTAATATGAGATGTGAGACGTTCTAAGTTCTCTCTGTAGCTCTTAACTCTCGTTTCGAAGTTCAAAGTTTGAGCAAATATTGAGAAAATACGTTTTACAGTGTACATTGTACATGTTCGAAAGAAATCGGGATAAATCAAATTCGTTTGGAGTTTGGAGTTTTGGAATTCTGATGGCATAAAACAGAAACAGCAACAGCAAGAGGAATGTGTAAATCATAAATAGAAATTATGAATCTGACTGGAATACCAACTAACAACTAGTGAGTACACTGTACAGTGTCTTCTGTTGAAATAAGTCCAAGAAAAAAGATTTTAGAGAAAATTCTTATGGTATTCTTGATCCTAATTCATTCACGGTGAATGGCTCAACACTGAACACTAAACATTGAAAATATCAATATCAATTTCAAGAAAAAAGTATTATTCGAGGATCAAGGAATTCCAATGGCCAAATAAAATTGAACTGTTAAAACTTTTCTGTTTCGTACTTGGTATTTGGTATTTTATATTGTACAAAGTTAAATTCAAAAGAAATCGGAATGGAAATTGGTTTTTTCCGTTTCCTTGTTGGTCTTCCCACATTAATTTCCGTACCAGGTGACAAATTGTCATGTTTTCTGTGTATGCACAGCGAATGGTCAATGGTCGGCACAGAGCACCGAGACAGTCAAACGATCATTATGTATTATGTATCATGAAAATCGATGAAAATCAATGCTTTTATACACATTTAACTTTTCATTTCTTTTCCAATTCCCAACTCAAAACTCAAATGTCCCGTCCCAGGACCTGACGAGTTTCGTGCACAAAAAAGTTTACTTCCTCAACTTTTACTGTCTCCGTTTATATTTACATTGTCTCACGTGTATGCACTATGTAGATTGTATATGTTTACTTGGGAATTGGGGAAAAAACTTTCCCCTCAGCTCGGACTTTAGTGATTTAATGAGTCAGCACATGAATGGATTCCGATTCCGATTTTTGTAATTATTGCTGTACATAAAAGTTGAAGGGATAGTAAATAGTAAAACTACATAGTAGTAGTAGTCAGTAGTGCTCGTGCTCGTACATTGCATGTTAAATGTTCATGTTTTATTTGTCTACGAATTTACATTGTACATGAACTCTGAAATTACCACATCAAACGTCAAATGTCAACTCCGACAGCTACAATACAATATAAAATTAAATGGAATAGCCAACTGCACATGAATTACATGTGCATTTAAATTATACGACTTTGCATTGTAAGTTGTCTTCTATCAAAAATGCAACTCTTATCTTTTTTTGTGAAATGCAAGAAAGTGCAGTCAGAAACGAGACTCAAGAAGTATCTATATCCGCGTTTAAATTCAAATTAAAAAATTAAGTCAGTAATTTGTGAGCGGTCAAAAGTCGGAAATTCATGACTTTGAGACATCAGACGTCTCAGTTCAAAAGATACACAATAAATAACTGAAAACTGAATAAATAAATTCTCCATAGAAAAGGCGACACAAGAAAGAAGACAGAAAAGGCAAAAGACAATTTCTTACTGCTAGTTGGCTATTTCCTTCTGTACTTATTTATAACTTATAACATGGGACAGTTGCTCATTTTCCCACTGTAAGCAAGAACACGTTGGTCAAAAGTCAAAAGGAAGCGAAATCCAATCTAATTTTGTACAACTGTCGTTTTCTATAGTGACATCTATATAAATCTGGATATTGGACGATTTGACTTTTTCAATTTAGAAATAATTACACAAATGTTTCCGGTCGTCATTCATAATTGTGTTGTGTGTGGTATATTGTGGGTAAAGTGTAAACATGACACAGAAAATGTGTACAAAACGGAATGAAATTTCATTGCAGAAGTCGAAATATACGACTCGAAATTCACAATACAGCAATAACAATGCTTATTATTTGTTATTGTTCATTGTTCACTGACTACTGACCATTGCATTGACCATTGTCAACGTATAAAATGTGACACGTTCAGTATTCAGTAACTAAAAAAAAGAAGATAATTGTGAGTTGTCACTCAAGTTGACATAAGAGCGACTCTACCTCTCTTTTTAATTAATTGGGGTATAATTTGTAACTGTTGACCGTTGACCAATATCCTTTGAATTTTGAATCATTTATATTGTCTTCTTTATTATTTGGTTTGATATTTGACATTTGACATGTCGCGGGGTGGAGTTTTATTAGACTCAGAATCAAAGTGACATTTTTCATCTTTTGTCATTTGTCATTGAAAAAGACACAATCTGATGATTCTGAATATATGTAGTTCCACATTCCAGTTTTCCCCTGTCTGTTGTCTGTTTCATTTCACATTTCAGCAATTATCAAAAGTTTGTCATTGACCTTCTCCTTCCTCTCATCTCCTTTAGAAATGAAGTAAATTAAATTATTAATTTGACACTACAAAGTGCGACAAAAGGCATTCATTTTAATTGAAAGAATTCCAGGTTTTAGAAAACATTCGTCATCATTCATTCTGTCACACAGGATTTCATACACAGTTTTTCAGCCGCAAGCCTTGAATTTCCAATCCCAATAACAACTAACTAAATAAATGAAATGAATAGGGATTCGTGATAAGTAAATAAGAATAATATAGATGGATAATAAATACCTAAGAGCACAAAGAGGAAATGACTTTTGAAAACTGAAACATTTCAATTTGCAATGTACTTGGAACTTGGAGTTTGGAACTCCCCATATAAAAAGTCAGAAGCCAGAAGCTTGGAAGCTCTTCCAAAGAAAAAAACTAAAGTCACCAGATTCGGAAACATAATGATAGGCTATAAATATTTCCGCACGTTATAAATAAGTGCATAATAATATAGCAGGAGCCTCATGGTTTTCACTACCTTGTTTTCCACTTGACATTTGATGTTTCACCCCTTTCAAATTTCAACTAATAATCACAGTGATAATAGCTGTGATCGACAATCGACAAATTAAGATCTCACCATTTACCATTCATCATACATGTTCAATATATTCAATATTAAAATTTAATTTGAATTCCCTTGGTTTAAACGGTTGTCTCTATCATTTTCATTTCCATTGTCCTTGCTAATGCAAAATCATATGGGAAAGGTCAATTTTAAACAAGTGGACAACAGAAAATGCTTTGAATCTCCATTCTTGATTCTATATTTCGTTCCGCTATGTTTTTGTATATTTTATACTCGATACTCGATTAAAGTCCATGTGCTAAGTGATAAGCATATGAATCGTGAACCTTCTCATTTCTAAAAGGTAATCTCTATATTCAACACTCAACACTCGAGTCAAAACTCAAATCTATAGCTAGAAATTAGACACTAGACACTATGTTATGATTTGTGTTTTGTCTACTCGTAAATAAATAGATATACTTCAATTTTCAATTCTTAATATGGATTAAACATGATGATGACGATGCTGGATGCTGTCTTATGTTTTATTATGACTCTTTTATACTCCACATTAATTATAGTCCATGTAGATTGTACAATGTAGATAGGTACGTGGTATATGTAAGAACTAAGAACACATAAAAATGTAGTGTGTTACATGTGTTTTATTCCATATTCACTATTCACTGTAATCGACAAAGCCATCTCCACTTGGTAGATACTTTGGTGTTGGTTATTTGTTATTTTTCGTGTGGGTGTGAGGGCTTTTTTGATATTTGATAATAAGATGAAGTTATCTCATGAACTATAATAATAATAATAATAGTGGGCAAAAGCAGGCATGAAAAATCAGTAGAGTTTCCTTTCACATCTTTTCTATTGTACTCTGTGTATTTTCTATTCACTATTCAAGTTTCCATGTACCATATAATGTATGGTGCATTTTGTACCTAGTCAAAGTCAAATCTTGTTAGAATGGTCGATGACTGTACAGACTATATCTGTAGTCCACGTGTTCAGCGTACAATGTACAATGTACAACGTATTTAGAAAAAATGAGTAAATTCCCATTTACAATCCTACAAAGTCTATTTAGTTGACAAATGTCTGTTGCCTCTTGTCTGTTGTCGGTGAGACTCGAGACTCGTTTCATTCTTTATACTACGAGTTACGAGCTTCGAGGGAGTAGGATGAAATTTCATACATAAATATAAAAGATAATAGAAGATAGAATGACTCTGTACTATAAACTTTTTATGAAAGAGTAACGAGCAAAACGGAAAAATTCATTAGACATTATTCATCATCATCAGCAGCAGCAGCATCATAGTTCACGTGTGATGAAAGATAATAAATTAAATAATAAGATGGAGAGATGGTAAATGATAAAGGAAAGGAAATAAAGTATTCAGCATTACATTGAACATCTTTGTATGTATCTATTATGTACACCTTGGTTCTTGATTGTTGATCGGGACAGACGGAAAGACAATCTTTTGCCACCAAAAAAGGTGTCAGTGACATGACATATGACATGACTCTGTGACAAGCTCACAACTCACTATAAAACAGAGAACGTAAAACTTTTTCAGTAGTGTCTTGTGTCTGATACATTTTGTGTGGGAAGATGAGAACAATTTTTGTTTTCATTTCATTGAAGAATATAGAATATGCAAGGCACAAAGGACTAACAATACGTATAAATGCAAATGGAATTCTACGTACATTATGAGACTGAATCTGCTAATTACTCCACTGTCATAATAGTAATAATCTGGATTAGGATATGATCAACAGGATATTATATCACATACTATACTCACACTCACGCTCAGATATAAAATACGATGCTTCATATATATAATAATATAATCGGTAATAGATTGAAGATTGGAGATAAAAGTAAATCTAAACACTTCAAACTTCAACTTCAGCCCTTGGCTTTACTTAACTTTTTGGCTTGACTTGGTCATTCAATTTATTCTTATGTTAGTGTATGGTGTGTGATTTCCATGTTGATGTTGACCTAGATGCCCATATTGAGAATTAATAATAATCCTAACAATATTATGATCAAAATAATTAAGATGTTGTTACTCCTGTCAAAACATACTGCATATTATGCACCACCGCATAAAATTTATATGTACAATGTATCTACAATACACAAAACACAATACAAAATACAGAAGCTTATTTACACAGACGACAAAAAATGCGTAATACGATGAAGGATGAATCATAAAAAAAACCTCCACATGGATAAATAATATATATAAATTCCTAATGAATTTTCTATTGTGATTTTTTAGGAACGAAAAAGATGGAGTACAAGACAAGACAGTGGCATGAAAAATGTAAGAATTTTTTCATTTCATTTTTTTTCAAATACTCCTTTTTTCTAATTATTATTGTACTTGTGAAATGCACAGAAATAATAATGAAATCTTCATTTTTTGCCATAATACATATAGGTTTCAGTTGTGTAGTCTGCAAATCCGCAATTGGAACCAAGAGTTTTATACCAAGAGAGCAAGAGATTTATTGTGCCGGTGAGTATTTTCTTTCTTTTTGTGTTTGTATATACATTTCTTATTTCCGATAAAACTCTTGTAATTGACTTATGATTTGTCATAATAATTGATACTTATAGGTTGCTACGAAGAAAAGTTTGCAACCAGATGCATCAAATGCACAAAAATCATCACCACTGGTGGTGTCACTTATAAAAATGAACCATGGCATCGTGAATGTAAGCAACTCAAAACTATCTTATAAGCACTTTTGCTCATAATATATTATTGAAAATGTTTTAAGTAAACCCTTTCGTTTTGGGCTAATCTGAAAATCTTAAAAACAGGCTTCACATGTACCCATTGCAACAATCAACTTGCTGGACAGAGATTTACATCAAAGGACGACCAGCCATACTGTGCGGAATGTTATGGAGAATTATATGCAAAGCGTTGCACAGCATGCACCAAACCCATTACAGGTTTGACAAAATTTTTATATATATACATCATCGTACAATGGCAAATATTTCTCAATTATTATTTCCTAACTTACAACTTACTGTTGTTAGTAACAAGTACTATATATACTATAATTATTTGCTTGATTTTTTAGGAATCGGTGGTGTGAGATTCTGCACCTTTGAATCTAGACACTGGCATAATGATTGCTTCAGGTATTGCTTCTTTATGAATTAATTTAAAACGGGCATTTCAAACACTCATTTTTTTATCAGTAAAGTGGCCAAGAAACACCAACTAATGCGGATTTTGTGTTTATTTGTTTTTTAGCTGTAATATGTGTAAAGTAACCCTCGTCGGAAGGGGTTTCATTACCGATGGAGATGATATTATTTGTCCAGAATGTGCTAAGCAAAAGCTGAGCTAAGCAAAAGCTCTCCTAAATCAACCAATCAATCAATTTCCTCTAATATCTCTACTGTATTATAAATATTATTATCTACTACTATATAATATCTGATGTCAGAGCTCTAAACTCTCCAGAAACAAAACTATAAGAACAAAAGAAGAAAAAATTGTAACAAGGTAGAAGAAGAAGAAAAAAAAATAACAACAAAACAGATGAAGCATATTATATTATATACTTAACAAATCTGCTACTACTAATTCTTATTATAAAAAATACCATATAACATAACACACAATATAATACTATTGAAGTATTCGATACTGAAAAAAAAACAGAACATCACATAAAAATAACAAATTGTTATGATATATTATGATGTATTATTATTATATTGTATATTAATTGATTATTGAATATCATGTACGAAAAGATATGATAACATTAACTATGTATATAAATATTATTCAATGAATTGGGGAGAATGTGAGTATGATGATATGAGTATGTATAAAAAAAAATAAATCCGTAAAAAATATACTTATATATATACATATTACAGATACATACCTACAAGGATTAAAAAAAATTAAAATACTTTTTGTATTGAAATCATGTTATTCTCTCTAGTCAGAATACATATATATTATTATTACTATTACTGGGATTAAATGAATGGGATTAAACATTACACTAGAAAGCGGGATCGAGCGTCCATGAAAAGAAAAAAATGCGTAGTAGTCACCAGTCAAAAATGGAAGAGGATACGGAAGGAAATTGATCAAAAAAATATATACATATACATATTTAGAAAAAGAAAAAATCTACATAATATATATTATATATATTTCTGAAAAAAAAGAAAAGATGAAAAAAGGTGAAAAAAAAACACTGTTAGTTAGAGTTAGCTATATGTAGATAAACAAATGCCATAGAATAAACAATATTATTATCATTATTATTGAATACTTGATTATTTGATGAATCTAAAATCCCTGAATCTGACTAATGAAAAGGACCTTTTTTAATTTCCACTTAACCTAGTTTCTATTAAAAATTAAAAATAAGTGTATGTATAACTGAAAGAACAAACAAGTACTATATATAGATTTCAAAAGAGAAAAACAAATAAATAAAAAGTACCACACACACACATTTTCTTACCCATTACATACTACATATTATATTATATATGTATAAGCCTTTTAACTTTTAACTGGTTGCATAATGGAAATTGAAGAGGGAGATACATAAAAGAGATGATAAAAAAGAAAAGAAAAAAAACAAGTTGAAGTGTACTTATATATACAAATAAATGTAAGAAGAAAAAAACTCTACTCTACTCTTAATATTTACATAATAAATACATCCATAATCCATGAAATATTTACATTATGTTATGTTATGCTTTCTATACATACTAGAGGATTCAAAACGAGAAAATATCGTTATCGTTATCGTCGATATTTCGGGTTTTGAGCGAGAACGATATTAACGA